>JMFS01072881.1:0-14832 GCA_000699545.1 Podiceps cristatus
TGACCCCCTTCCTTACCTCTCCTAGAACTGATAACTCAATTCATGGTCGCTGAGCCCAAGACAGCCTCCGACCACCACATCTCCCACCAGACCTTCTCTGTTCGTGAACAGCAGGTCCACCTCCCCTGGTTGGCTTGCTTACCAACTGTGTCAGGAAGTTATCTCCCACGCACTCCAGGAACCTCCTAGACTGCTTCCTCTCTGCTGTGTTGTATTTCCAGCAGATATCTGGTAAATTGAAGTCTCCCACGAGAACAACGGCTAGGGATTGTGAGACTTCAGCCAACCACTTGTAGAATAAAATGCTTGTAGGGCATTGTACTAGAAACTACTTTCAAAACATATGAGAGCTCTTGTGTGTGTACGCGTTTTTATGCAACACACCTACTTTATGAAATACGAATTACTGTCAGATTTTTAAAACTATTACAGAAATGTTATTAATGCAATGAAAAAATCAATGTATTTTTACAAAGGGAGATATATAAATATATATGTCTGTGTGTATATATATGTCTGTGTGTATATATATATGTATCCCTGATCATCTATATTCCACAGGGGGGAAAAAAATAGATTGTTTCATCCCAAATTAATGTCAGTATTTTAACCCACCTCTCTCTTCCTTTAAGCAGAAGATACAAGGAGTGTAAGGAGAACATTCCAGTCCTGGATTCATGCTCCTGGAACATGCTCTGCACTAGACTCCCTGTTTTTGTTTTGTTTTGTTTTTCACAATTACCTACCTGGAAAGTTGAAAGTCTATCATTCACTGCACATCCAACATACACCAAACAAAAGCCTGTCAGCTTTCGCATTATAAAAGCAGATTTACGAAAACAAGAACCTTTGTTGCCTACCATGATTACACTTGTAATGCCTATATGAAACCCCAGGTGGATATTATCTTTATTAATGATAATGAACCTTCTTAAGATTAGTTAACTACTAAATAGAGGAGTATTTTCTTGCCAGTTGTGCTGTTTACACTAGAATTAAACTGACAAAGGGTAAGTTACTGAAACTTTTTTTTTTTTTTTTTTTTTTAGTGTACTTTGAAGACTAGGGAAACTCCAGGGAGCTGGCAATTCAAAATATAAAGGTCAGTTTCTGTTAATGAAAGCAGAATATACATAGAAGGAAGGATTTTTCATGAAAAGCTGGCCCACTGTGGACTAACTGCTCATTACTCTTCATCATCCCTTAGGAAACATGTAGATAATCCTATTTCAAGACATATAGCATAGCGGAAATTTTGGCAGAATGCACAAGGCTTGAATCTGCTACAAAGGGACAGATATCAAAGGTACAAAGGACTTAATACAGAGCTAAATTAGGAACTGTAAAAATCCAGTCTGGGTGAAGACAACTGGAGAGACTTTACTGGATTGTCTTGGTTTCAGATGGGATAGTTAATTTTCTTCCTAGTAGCTGGTATAGTGCTGTGGTTTGGATTTAGTATGAGGATAATGTTGATAACACACTGATGTTTTTAGTTGTTGCTAAGTAATGCTTATACTAAGTCAAGGACTTTCAGTTTCCCATGCTCTGGCAGCGAGGAGACACCCAAGAAGCTGGGAGAGGGCACAGCCGGGACAGCTGGCCCAGGCTGGCCAAAGGGATATTCCATACCATATGGCGTCATGCTCAGTACATAAACTGGGGGGTGGGGGCCAGGCTGGCATGATTGCTGCTTGGGGAAGGGCTGAGCATCTGTCAACAGGTGGCGAGCAACTCCATTGTTCACCACTTCTTTTGTATATTCCATTATTGTTATTGTTCTTCTCTCTTCCTTTGTTGTCCTATTGAACTGTCTTTACCTCAACAGAGGAGTTTTATCTTTTTCCATTCTCCTCCCCATCCCAGTGTGCAGGGAGTGGGGGTGAGCGAGTGGCTGCATGGTACTTAGTTGCTGGCTGGGGTTAAACCATGACACCAGGTTTGTCTGTAGAGAACTAAAAATGTATTCCCAACAGCACCCTTAAGTGTGGTGCAAGAAATCACTAATTTATCAGTAAGAACAAATACAACATAATTCATCCAGCCCTACTGATGTGCTATTTTTCTCTCAAGGGAGCCCCCTTACGTAGCTATATGGAGTGAGATTGTGCTCTTTGGCCCTGGGAGTAGAAACAGTGTGTTGAGAAAAGATCTTCTAGGCTTTAATTTATTTCAGTTTTTAGCCATAAAATTGTACTGAGTTTTTCCAAGGGGATCAAAGGCATGATTTCTATGCAGACACTACATAAGTGGCATGTGTTTTACAGAAAAGATTTATAGGATGTCTGACAACATAAAGGTTTATGGGTCTTTTCATTCACTAAAATCAGGTACCAGGTCATCCTATCACTAACACACACAAATTGAACATGACCACTAGAAGTGGTCATCTTTTTAATGCACTACAATCTAAACAGCACCATTTTCAATTTTAAACTTTGCATGTCCTTTTCTGTGTTGGATTGCTCAGGTATGGCCAAATGCAGGCTGCACCTCACTGTGATTTTGGCTCAGAAAAATGGAAAAGTCACTATTCCAAGGGACAGGATCAAGAGATTGTGTGCCTGTCAAATATAGGAATTCTTTTCCACAGTTTTCTCCATTTGCTCTTTATCATTAATTTCACTGTGAAGACACTTTTTTTTTTTTTTTACCAAGATGACAATTTTCTACTAGAGTGGAACATTGTGTAGCATACACAAATACTATTTTCATAATGTTTCAATAGGCCATTATTCTGATACCTCAGAAAAGATGTCACGTTGTCTAAGCTGACTTGATCAGTGACACAGCATGAACTCTGCATGATATAGAATGGTCTATGTAGGATTATTTTGGAAATGTGGTTATAGAGTATTTAGCATATTTTTAGAGTATGTAGAATACGAAAATATTTTGTTGTGGTAGTCTTCAAAGATATTTTACTGTCATACAGAGTACTGCCATTCTTTAAACTGGTATCACATAAGCATTACCAGAAGATAAATCATAATGAAAACTGCCCAGCAGAAATGGTTGCAGAGCTATGTTTGTATATCTTCTAAAATCCCTCAGAGGGAAATAAATGTGCATGTCTATTCATATGACCGGGTCTTCTGACACCTTAGGGAATTTTCCTGTCCTGGCTATAGAAATATTTGGTGGGGTTTTTTTGCAGATTTTATTCAGATCAGAGTTGATTTTTTTGTTTGTTTTTAAATAAGGCAATAAGGTCTCAGGATCTAATGAAAGGATAGGTGTAGCTAAGAGGAAAGACAGGAATAACTAATCTGTCTCTCTTACACAAGCAATACAGCTGAAATCAGCACCATTATTTAAACCTGAGTAAAAGTGTCAAAAAGGGGATTTATAAAACCCAATAAAGAATAAGCAGCCCAATTCCCATTCTTGAGGTTGAAAGCAAAGTTTCCTGTAGCTTTGATGAGGATATTATTTCTTTGCTGCCACATCTAATATGTATTTACATATTTAAAAGCCAGAAAAATAACAGAAGGACCTAATACCATTGACTAATACACCACAAATTTAATAACCTAATTAATAATACAAATTTAATTTTTGAGCTAAACTCTGTGTCGTGGTTTAACCCCAGCCAGCAACTAAGTACCATCCAGCCGCTTGCTCACTCCCTTCCCTGGTAGAATATGAGGGAGAGAATCAGAAGGGTAAAAGTGAGAAAACTCATGGGTTGAGATAAAGACAGTTCAACAGGTAAAGCAAAAGCTGCATGCACAAGAAAAGTAAAACAAGGAATTCATGCACTGCTTGCCACCAGACATCTCCAGGAAAGCAGGGCTTCATCATGCATAACGGACAAACCGCCATCACTCCAAATGTCCCCCTTTCTTTCTTCCCCCTGCTTTATATGACATCATAAGGTACGGAATATCCCTCTGGTCAGTTGGGGTCAGCTGTCCCGGCTGTGTCCCCTCCCAGCTCCTTGTGCCCCCCAGCCTCCTCGCTGCTGGGTGGGGTGAGAGGCAGAAAAGGCCGTGACTCTGTGTAAGCCCTGCTCAGCAGTGATGGAAACATCTCTGTGTTAGCAACACTGTTTCCAGCAGAAATCGAAAACATAGCCCCTACTATGAAGAAAACTAACTCTATCCCAGCCAAAACCAGTACACTGTGCACTGAGAAACCTAATTATTTTTTCAGCATAAGGCTCTAGGCCTTAAAAGCTAGTGGTCGGGGGTTTCTGTAGTCTTGAATTTCTCTAGCTGACTTAAAAAACAAACAAAAAAACCAACAACCAACAACAACAAAAAACCGAAACACCACACCCAAACAGAGTTAAGGATTAAAGAGATGGATACTCACCTAGAGGTGGCCTGGGAGAAGCATTGCTTTCTCCATGGCTTCTAACTTTCCACAAACTGAACAGTAATCACACACCCAGAAAAAAAATAGACCTATTCAAAGGCTACATTGAATTAAAGTAGAAGATTTTTTCAGTAGCTGACAGCTGCTGAGCTCTGGGATTTCAGCTATAGTCTTTTATTTTTCTTCCACTGGACACACACCACCTACTGACAAGATTGACAAACATGGTCAGAAGCATGTCTACGGGCTCTGAGATACATAAAGAATTATGTGATGATTTTTCTTTTTTTAATGTAAAATGAAAGTGCTGCTGGCAGTTATATATCTTAATAAAATAGGTTTAAACTGTTATTCAACTTTGATGTGGTGAATAAAGCTACTAGCATTATGGTTTAAAAGTTATGAATATGATATTGGCTAGAAAGTTACAAAAATTTTCAACTTTATATGTGGTTTTTCTTATTTTTTTTCCCCTCTTATAATTGCCTCAGAGCTAAGGAAGTTGCTTTATGAATGTGGATAATACTGACGTCAGCCCTACAAAGCAGACAAAATTCTCATGCAAGAGGCAGAAAGAAATGTTAAATGAGAGATATCTGGAATCCTATATTCTACTCCACAATGTATAGCTCATTATATTTTAAGTTTAAATGTATTTCAAAAAGCCTTCAGGGCTACCAGTTTGTCACTCTAGAGTAATTGTCCTAACACAATATAGAGAGAAGGTAAAAGAAAGGCTCCGGCATCAAGCTCAAGTTCTGTTTTCAAAAAACGCCTATGTTGGCTTAACAAAAACCCTTTGAAATGCCATACTTAGATCCTTCTGAAAATTATTGTAATGTGTAGAGGCAATGGTTTGAATTTCCAGAGATCTGGCCTAATCTAAAGCTGTTGTTCCCCACCCCCTTCCCCTTTCTATAGCTGTTCAGTGAAGAGTATGCTTCACAAAGCCCGTGGTGGCACTAATGATGCTATCACTCCTTTTTGCTGAGCTGTCATTTCCCCTAATTATCATTTATATTGGGTTCTGCTACTTTCTGATATTAATATTGCCACATATAGACTTTAATTGTTAGGCAACACTATGCAGTGCTTGTTCGAAAGAGAATTCCAGCCCCTTCAACTTCCCTGAAGCCTTGAAATGTTGATGGATAGCTTTAAGATGGTCCCTGTTTAATTCTCATTACCAAGGGAAGAGTTAGCTGTCCATAAAACCTTTAATTTTATACATGCCAATGTCCATTGTTTGAGCAATCTGGATAATTGAGCACCTAATTAGTGAATACCTGCTCGCACACATGATTAGCCCATTTGCAAGAACAGATGCTGGCTTATGAATACAGCAAAACTAGTTGCAGTGGCATGCAAGTCCCTTTCGTAGGTGACTCCCTTTGACCTCTTAAGTTTCAAGTTACTCTCCTTTTCCAGAGCAGATGGGGAGGGGGAGGAAATGACACTAGGTCAGGGATTCCCTTTAGGATTTTATATTTGAAGATAACACATAAATAGTGTAAGGGGTCCTAACAGATCTCCGGAAATTCCCTCACCCTTAGATGGGACCCAAGCACTAGCTCCATTACCTTCATGGTCACGGTGTAACTGGACCAAGTGTGGTTGCTCACCTTTTCTCCTTCACATCAATCTTAGTTAAATGAAAGGCCAGTTGATTTGGCTGCTAAGTAGTAAGTGTCAAGATCTACTCAAACTGATTCTAGGTTCTCTAATATTATTTCAGTAAATCCTAGAATTAACTCCTGCAAAATATTTTTTTACATCTGCTGATATAAATCAATAGTTCACCCTGCTATTGTAGGTATAATTTAAGTATTTCTTCCTCTGGAAATGGGTTTAGTTTGCTTTGCTTTGACCAATTCATATTCTACCAAGAAAGTTTGCTGACTCTGCTTCCACAGCTTAATCTGATTAATTTCATTACTTGCCTTCAAAAGAGATATCTTAGTTATTTCAGAGAGGAAGATCCCTCTATGTATTCAGAAGTTTGAGTATGTCTATGCAACAGATACAAAGCTAAGGTGGAATGGAGAATGGAAGTCCTGCAAAACGTGAAAGTTAAGCCTGGTTGGGGTGCAGTATCTGTCTCACAGACAAGGATCTGCCAATGCATAATTCTGACACTTCAACCACCAGAGCCTGGTCCCATAGCTTTCTATTGCTCTTTACATTACAGTCAGACTAATAGTGCACTAAAACATACACCAAAAGGTCACTGCTTCCCCATCACCAGGGGTGCTGCACAGACAGACTTACCCAGCAGTGTCACTGCTGTGGCAACCACCGAAGTAAGCATTAGCAAAATCTTACTCTTAAAAAAGGAGAAAAATGGAAACTGGTACAATACAGGTGTTTTGCCTTTATAACAGAGAGGTGGAATTGCAATTAGAAACATCCTAATCTTTGCAGAACTTCTACAAGATGCTAGATCTCTCGAAAAATCTTTCCACTTTAGCTTAGCTTAAGCCTTTTCAATAATTAGATTCTTTACCTCATTATAGTGGATTTATTACTTTCCCCTCCTGGAAGTGGGAAGCATCTGTTGTATTTTGTATTTTTGTATTTTGTATTTTAAAAATATAATAAACACAATATGCACATCTCTGGAATAACTGTTGTTTAAAGTAAATTATTTTTGTGAAGAGAGGTAAGAGGACAGATGCTGTGTTAATTAGTGTGAAACAGTAGAGCTTCCTGTAACTTAAGGCAGTACTATGTCTCACTCATTTCACTAATACAAACCTGATCAATTCTAATTCTGTTTTCTACAGGGATGAATTTGCTGATTACGTTTGATTTGCTTAAAGAAGACTGAGAAATATAAATCAGTTTATAACATTACACATTGAGGGACCTTCTGAGTTTCTAAAACTATTTTTTTTTGGAGTTTTGCAAAGCTTAATTCTAGCTTTGCTTTCCGATTTACGGAACTGAAAGCTGCCTAAAGCATTTTCCCAAATAGCTATCCTTCAACAATGCCGTTCAGAAGACCAGCTTGTATAACAGAGATATTTGATGACATATTCTGGTATGATGCTATGTGGTGTGTTTGAAAAAAAAAAAAAAAAAAGATAAAAACATCTACAAACAAAGCACTAACTATGTTGGGGGGGGTGGAATAAGAGTTGGAGGCAGGGAATATGACGACATGTTCTAGTTCACATTTAAAATAAAAACAGGTAGAGAACAAAGGCAAAGGGGGTGCCTTATAGCCACAGAGTGACCTGGTGAATACTGTCCTCCCAGAAGAGGGTAAAGCAGCAATACGGATACTTGCAACCCGAGAAAGCCATCAGACTGCTGAGCCACTCAGGGGAGAGGAAGAGCACTTTATCTACCGGTTAGCAAGAACTCTTAAAATGTTCTCTCAGCAGCCAGTATGACACTGAAGAAAACCTGCAAGTTAGTCAGCAAATGGAGTTGCTGTCTCGGGAGGGATGAAATGGAGGTCTTCAAATGTTATCAAATCAACTGTCTCTCCCTGGTGAAGCAAGGCTTGCTCAGGCACAGCAAGACCTCTATGGACCAGCTAGGCAGCCGGCATTAGAAGCAATACATAAGGAGGTAAGTGGTCTGAAATGGCCCTTTTTCCACTTTTATCTGTTCTAGACAATGTGTGGACCTGTTTGTGAGGTGATAGTATTGACTTACTGTAATTCATTACTCAGATTTTCGGGTGTTCATTATAATCTGAAGTTTTGACATTAACAATACTTCATATTTTGGAAACAATAACCTTTCTTAAAATACAAGACTTTCATAAAAATCTGGACACTTCTGAACATTAATCTTCAACTCTGATTAGCTTCCAAGCATAAAAAGCTATTCTATCCCTTAAAAAAGGGGTTGTACTACACTTGAGAAATAGCCTTTAGTGGAATATAAAGAGCTGCAAGTGCCAAGCACAGTCATTTTCACTAGAAAGTCGCCCTTTAAGCA
This sequence comes from Podiceps cristatus, assembly GCA_000699545.1. Taxonomy (NCBI): domain Eukaryota; kingdom Metazoa; phylum Chordata; class Aves; order Podicipediformes; family Podicipedidae; genus Podiceps; species Podiceps cristatus. The sequence continues at coordinate 8,272 of JMFS01072881.1, forward strand.
CAAGCAAATGTATTCTTTATAAAGTCAACCTGCACTGCATCTGCTAAGAACCAGTAATACAATTAGTAGCTTTAGTACATCAAAGGTGTTATTTATACACTCTACTTACGTACGCCTGTTAGGAAAAACCTTTTCATAGCTTAGCAACCAGTTTCAGTCACTTCATCATCTGTTTTCATTGTCAGGCTTGGTCACTTAATTTTTGCAAAGAATTTTAAGTGTACTTTTAAGTCCCGGGAGCAAAATAGTCACCACATAATGGACACTATGCTGGTGCTTTCATCTAGCTTTCTACACTTTCCCTCCAGCTGCTTTTCAGCTCAACCATTTTACAGTTATGTAAGACCATAGTTTACTTGGCAAACAGCAAGCAGAAAAATTGTTGCTGGTGTAAACCCTTGGGAAGCTCATTCATTTACAAGGAAAAAAAATAAAATTACAGTTTTTTGGTATAACATTTCAATGATCAGGCTAATAAGCATGACAATAAGCTAATTCACCAGGCTTGAGATTCCAGCTGAGTGTCCCTGAAGTTTGCAGTCATTTCCTCTAATTGCCCGTAAGACAGTTATTTGTTATTTCCATGTTATACTTCTGATAATTTCATCCCACTCTGCTGCTTTAACCAGAGATAAGATTTTCTGTTGATACATGTATGAATTTATTGAAAGCTATACTTTGGTTATGCTGCAAAGGATGGAGCCTGATTCAAGGTGTGAAGTTGCTGGGAGATAGCTCATACATGGCTTAAATTACTTTTTGAAGTATTCATATTCACTGCAGGAAAGTATTCATATTCCCTTTTTCTACAGGAAAAAGAAAAGCATTTTTCTGAACACTCCTCTCCTATCGTTTCCCACAACATAGAGAGAATATGCCGTTATCTGCACTGTTACGGGTGTCGCATCATGTAATACATTGCGCAGAAGACAGCCTATTTAGAAACATTAACACCTGGAAGTCAGGAAAAGCCAGGATTATATGTTTTTCTTGGAATCCTAACCATGCTGTGAGGCAACATTCAAATCATTTACAACCATGCCCTGCTCAGTCCCTCTACCCCCAGGTTCCTCCTTTCCAAGCTACGTTTGTGTTAAAAACATTGTGGACTTGTGCTACCTCCACAGGGATTCCCATGATGGCTAATGCAGGTTCTCTTGAGACAGTCTTGAGAAAGTGGGAATTTTTTTTTTTTTTCCTTTTGATTCCTTTGCCTGTGCTAAATCACCTTTCCTTCCAGTATCAGCTGTGGACTTCTAGACCTCTGAGAGTAGAACAGCAAAATTAAAATATAATTTAAATAAACCAGAGGAAAGTTATCCTCTCATAGTAACACTATGATTAAAGGATTTAATTGAATTATAGAGGCTTAGATAGCATGAAATTAAAGCAGAAATACATCAAGAATCACCATTTCATGCAGAAAAATCATAAAAGTGTGTAATGGTCCACAAGGTAATATTTATCTGGGAATAGATGACAGAGGACTTTATGAGACAAAGCTACAAGGCATGAAGGATATAAAGTGCAATAAAGAAAGGATAAACTCAGCAGGGCTGATAAAGAATAAATATACAAATATTAACCCACAAATAACTGACACAACTACCATTTGTTCTTTCAAAAGTAAAGGTTTTTATCTTAAAAATTCTAAACTTCTATGATGATTCAAAAATGAGATAGCTAGATATTTAAATTATTACTTCTGAATATTAAAATTAAATGTCATTTCCTGTGTCCAAAGCTGAAAATACTATCTGCACAATCTATTTCATCTTTCAGTTCATCTTTGCAGAACACATTAGTGGTTTTAATAAAGCTCCAAAGGAAACACATTACAGTAGATTTTACTTTGCATTTCTTTAAAGAAACTCATCTACTGATAACTGTTAAGACCCTCTTCTCGTTTAAATCTCCTTCTGTAAAAGTATGCATAATGGCCAAAGAAGATCAAAAGAAAGCACCATCTCCATCTGTGGGCTACTGTATCTAACTGCATCACCAAACCACTCCAAACCAGCAAACTTTCTGCCAGTGTTCTGAAAGATGGGCTGCTGAGGAATACAATCTTACAACACCTAAAACTGTGGTCAAGATAAAAATAGGTTAAATCCTGTTAACGGTTACGCTTACAAATGTGTTGGTTTTCCAAGGGTGATTGGCTAAAATGACAATATTCAAATGTATAAAGTGTGTTTATAATCATTTGCAGCATTGAGGTCTGAGGTCAGCCTGCATACTATTTTGTAAAATATTCCAAGTCCCTTTGATTTATGCCAAACAGTCTATTTTTACATTCTCAGCACAGAAAGTTTCCTCCTTATTACCACATGCCTTTTAATATCTTTAAAAGATGCGTCGTTTATTTTTTGTCCAGATATTTAACCATTATTTTTTCTTCTTCTTGTTTTTCTCTTTGAAGTACACTAAAAGATGACTCCAATGCACATCGTCTGTCCAAGACCAGTTTTAGTTTTCTTGAGTGATCATTGTAAACTGAAGACTGGGATGTAACTATAGTTTTTAAAGGAATTTAATTGGAAGGTAGGTCATTATATACCATGCGTAACTAGACAGGAAGGTAGCACTTGTTTATCCTCAAATGAGTCAGGGTCATTAGTTAGACTGCTGTTTATTGTACAGGCGAGGTAAAAAAGAATAATTGAGTCACACAGAAATAAACTTCCATCTTTTGGAGTCTCTAGTAACAAGAAGTAATGGTGTCTCATTAAATCAACAGCTCATTCCTGCAAAAAAAATTTTATATTCATTCACATTACCTACTCTGCAAGTGTCACTTTAAATTAACGCCATATTCATATTAATCTGGATAATTTTATGTTTGTAACATTTGTATCTCTTAGGAGATGGGATAATCAGATCTCCTGCTGCAGGCTGTAAAGGAACCTCCCATCGCCTCAGTCAGCATCGCGCAGGGAGGTAGGCGCATCCTTCTCTCTCTGCACCACTTGCCATTAGCCACGGCAGGCGGCAAGATACATCATTTAGTAGGCATTTAAGCACTCGAGGTGCAGCATAATGTCACATTAGGACATGCTTTTGGCATGACTTCTGGAGGAACAGAAAGGTGGCAAAAAAAACCCCAAACAAACAAACAAAACAAAAAACAAAAAAACCGAACCCCGACGTTTCTGTGGAAAGAGATATGCTGGACCCAATAAAACACACTCGCTTTGTCTATACTCTTGCACTACATACATATGAACTGCAATGAAGAAAACAAAACGGACATTCTGGCTATGTTCAGGACATGCTAACAGCACGAAAGGATGAGTTCACACTTCACATCATCTTTTCCAAATAAATTGGAGTTCTCATGTCACTTCTTTCAAGATTTTCAGTAGAATTTTGTCTGTTTGCTTTGTCTTAAAGCACACTAGATCTGACCTGTTTAATTGTAGTACTTCCTCCTTTGATCAAGTCTTGGTCACCAGTGCTATACCACTGTTTTAACCTAGATTTTATCCTTTGTACAGAGATACTGTTAAAAAAAAAATCCCCCCTTCCATATTTTTGCCCGTATATAGTTATTTCCAGAAAATGTTACTACTCAAAGGCAAGTCTGGAAGGAGGTAAGTTCAGAAAAAGGCATGACCACGTTCAGATTTTAAAACTTTCTATAAGTTTCATGCAAATGTTATTAAAAGTTAAATTTAACCAGTTAGTTCCCTCATAGCATAGATACAAAACCAGGCCACCTGTGTGACTGCTGAGAGGTATGATCTTTTTATTTATTACTGTTTCCTTATCTCATACAAGGAATAAAAAAGTATTTGTGATTGATACTCTGTATAACAGGCGAACTCAAAGAAACATATAACAATTTTTATGAGGGATGAGTCCTTTTCTGAATCTCCTGCTACTTACTTAAAAATAAAACAGGTATCTTTAGGATCCTATGCGCTCTAAGTGAAAATCAGTTTGACCTCAATGCAAACAGCACTCCTGGAAGGGGGAAGCTGCACACATGCAGCTACGGAGGCGCTGTCGCCTTTTTGTGGTTAACCTGCAGAGCTTGACTACTTCTTGCATTTTCTTTCTAGGGCTGGGTAGAAAACTAGAAAGTGCTGCATCTCTTCAGCACTTTAATTTCTTCAAATTCTTTTCCCTAACCTAAGGCCATATAAAAGTGGAAAAATGGGGTAAAAACCTGTTCAATGGATGGAATACGTGAAGAGAACAGTGCAATTTAATGTAAAATGTTTGAGATTGAAATGAAATTAAACTTAATGAAATGACACTATCATCTACTTCAGTAAAACTAATACAATATAAAGTTGGAACTCAACATTAACACACCATTATTGAGTATCTTACTCAGTAATATCATTTCATTACTGCTTTTATGCCCACAAAGAAGTAATGACTGCTTAGACCGTACATGTAGGTGCAACCTTTTTTTTTTTCCACAAATATTTACAGATAAACCAGTTGTAGTCTATGCACATTATTATATACTGTTACATACATAGTATTCAATGTTCTTAATGTTGCTGAGAATCATTTAGCTGTGCTTCCACTTATCATTTATTTTAGTTTAAAGCTTAAAATGAAGTAGCTTTGGTATCTGCCATTAAAACATAGGCTACACCTGAACATCAGCCCAGTGTTTTTGCAAAGCAGCTCTTCTGACTGCAACAACATGGAAAATTTTAGTAATACTTTCAGATAAGATAGGAATGCAACACATGACCATAGTATAAACTTGCATGCTCAAATTTGATCAGAAAGAAGAAACCTTAGGTCTTCATTGGAACAAAAACTAAAACAAAAGTACCCACCTTAATATGTAAAAACCGTTGCAAAGAAAAGTATGGTTCAGTGCTCCTAGATAGCACGATCTTTTTCCTTGGAGCCCCGATGAAGAGTAGAGTATTACATTATCAACACTGCATCTCTGAGCCCAGGCACAGGGATCGAGGATGCTGCCTATGTCCAAATTAATACCTAGTCAGGCATTAACATCACGACTTAATGAGCGAGTGGGTCCTACCTGTGAGAGCTCCGTGTTTTCCTCTCCGTACGCAGTTTTAAAACAGCTTGTTTGACTTTGGGATGGAGGTGGGACCAATGTAAGCAGGGGCAGATTTCACTCGAGAGCAAGGAAATAAAAGTACCCTCTGTCTCTCAGCTCTCTAACTCCAAGTGCTGATAAACTGCAGCTACTAGTTTATTTTTCTTACCTTGCCACTTCCAGTGCCCTAAGTTTTATTAAGTTTCTTTGGAGCTAGCAAGTTGAAATAGTGATTTGTGGTTCTGGTGGGTTTTTGCTGTTATCTCTTTTCCGCAAAGTTCTGTCTTGGAAAAGAAGCTAAGGAGCATTAGTGTAACAGGGGTGGCAGAAGGAAAAATTCAGGCTGAGGTTCTGCTCCTAAAAACTGTAGCCTGATTTGCCAGAATTGTCTACACCTGACTTACAGTCCCTGTATACAGAGGGCAGCTCAAATATGCCCCAGCTGTTTTGTTCTCCTCAGGCCCACAGTTCCTATAGTGTTACAAAATTCAAGCACGATGTATGGGGTTAAACATGGTGGATTTAGGCCACAAGCCCAGGGCACTGGCCAGAGAGTACAGATCTTTTTCAAGTTCAGATCTGATCCAAGGTACAGATCTTTTTCAAGTTCGGCCTTTGCAAGTTGGCCCACATAACTGGGATCTTAAAATAACCTTTGCAGAAACTAAAGGGAGTCATGGAAAAAATGCAAGGAAAAAAATAGACAAAAACCCCATGTACATCTTGGCTAACCCTTAGCCTAGTGGGCCTTTGATGCAACACAGGGTTTGCCCCAAAAATCTCTGCCTTGGATGGAAGGATTTAAATGAGCTCAGTAAACAGTGAGCTGGAGATTGGAAAGAGTAAATCCAATCCTATTGCTCTCTGAATTGTGGTCATTCCACAGTCATGTAACCTTGTGACCACTTCCCTTTCATAAGCCTCTTGACCACAATAACATGGTACTTTCTGATTCATCCATTTTAGCCTTCATAGAATCACAGAATCATAGAATGTTTTGGGTTGGAAGGGACCCCCAGAGCCCATCTAGTCCAACCCCCTGCAGTGAGCAGGGACACCATTACCCAGATCAGGGTGCTCAGAGCCCTGTCCAACCTGGGCTTGAATGTTTCCAGGGATGGGGCCTCCACCACCTCTCTGGGCAACCCGTTCCAGTGATTCACCACCCTCATTGTGAAGAATTTTTTCCTTACATCTAATCTAAACCTACCCTGTTTCAGCTTGAAACCATTACCCCTTGTCCTATCCCCCTAGCCTTGTGTGGTACAGCTTCTCACTGCTGCTCAGAAGTACAGCATTGCTTACAACGTATTCACATTTGGAGTGCACTAAAGCCTCTTTCAAGATACTTTTGTCTTCTGTCGCTTATGTCAAAGCATCAGTGTGCTGCCTTGAGTTAATAAAGCATTATTCTCGATTTCTTCTCTTATCTGGCTGTTTGGATTCCAGCAGGCCTAGTCAGACACTGTAGCTCCTTTGTGCCAATTGTGACTCTATGTCCTGGTTTTAGCCAGGGCAGAGCTAGT
>KL273038.1:8773-35399 GCA_000699545.1 Podiceps cristatus
AGGGGCAACGGGCACAAGCTGGAACACAGGAAGTTCCGTCTGAACATGAGGAAAAGCTTCTTTCCTGTGCGGGTGACAGAGCACTGACAGGCTGCCCGGAGAGGTGTGGAGTCTCCTTCTCTGGAGCCATTCAAACCCGCCTGGACGCGTTCCTGTGCAACCTGCTCTGGGTGACCCTGCTCTGGCAGGGGTTGGGCTGGAGGGTCTCCAGAGGTCCCTTCCCACCCCCACCGTTCTGTGATTCTGTGAAGCAATTTTGCTGTATACAAGGCTGAATTTGTCTTGCAACTAGTCAAACCTAAGTTTTCAAAACTTCTTGCAGTGGAAGGTTGCTAATGATTCAAACAAAGAATTTTCTCTTGCTGTGACCTTTCTGAAGCTTTTAGATTTGTGTGCTTCATAAAAAATAAAACCAAACCAAACCAACAAAAAAAAAAAAAGTTGTGTTTGGTACCCCAATTATTACGGACATTAGATGGACTGAGGAATAGAATTTGGTTGGTCCCATCCATCAGAGAATCTTGGAATTTGGATCTGTACTGACTTTGACTGAAATGTGATGCTTGCCCACATGAACAAAAAATGACGCTCACTGTCTTCAAAATGAGAGAGAATAGAATTAGGATGGAGCAGAAGGAAAGCATAAAGTGAGGATAACACATGACTCAATTTCATTTTTATCATTACAACTGTTTGTGAAAAACATATTAGGGTCTTTTCAAAACATTGCCTAGTATTATGTAATATAATACTGAGGAAAGATCTTTGTTAATGTGAAGTAAATCCTTAAGCATTTAAATTTGACTGATAAAATGTTCCTTCTTGCATTGGCCATTGCCTTGCCTTCTTGCATGGTCTCTAAACAGTCCGACTATTGCAATAACATTACAGGTCTTCCTGTCTATGAGGTTTCATCGTGCTAGGTGCTCTGCAGGCTTTGGCCAGAATGTCCTGATCCTAGGAATTTACAGTTGAAACAAAGTGCAACAAGAGATAAAAGGAACGAGTGTCTTTGCTCAAAATCAATGATGTATATGCTATTGTGTGCATGGTGAAATATGTACATCCCGTTGTTCTACATTACTATGAATGGAAATTGCAAGATTATTAAGAAATCGGTTACCAGATTAATAGTTTTTCCTTGTCTTTGTTCTAACCTCTGATAGATGATTACATTTCAGATAATAGAGCAGAATACTTAGCGGATTTTGGAAGTGACTGAATGCCTTTTTCCTTTAGGGATAATAAAATGCCATTGAATGTAGGTGCACAGTTAAAAATTTCAGTCATATTCTTTGCCAGATGCTGAGTGCCAAGTGCACTGTGGCCTTTCACAGTGTCAGTGTTGAGCAAAACAGTAATAAATAGCTTGCCAGGCAGTTTTAGCTGTAGTTAGTCCCTTGGTATTTGGCATTTTTTTTTAGAAAGGATCTGAACCAGAATGGGCCCTCTTTCTGAAGTACAGTCCAGAAACAGGTGCTAATTATGTACATACAAATAGATTCTGTGCACTGTTGAATGCACAGTTAATCCTTATTATATCTGAGTTGTTGGTAAAATTTAGTTTGCCTAGGTTGAATGTAATTTTCTGTTCTTTGCAGACAAAAAATATTCAGTTGTCTGAAATCGCCAAAGTGTTGCTGTTAAAGAGGTTGCCCAGTATTTTATCTGTTAAAAGTTCCCACCCAGATTGCAAACTACAGTGCTGACTTAGCTTCAGTGATCCTCAGCCTCCACAGATTTGTTTGCTTTTTCCTTCCCTCACTGGGTAGATAGATGCTGGAGGATGCTCTAGGAGCCTCCCAAGGGTCATTCTTAGCCCACCGGTAGCTTAGACCCTGATAAATTCTCTATGATATGGGGAGGTTTTGCAAAGATCTGCTAAGATTAATTCACTTAGGTTATATAAATCTGGTTGTATTTGCTGACTCTAGTTGTCTCAGACAAGATTGAGGGGTTTTGGTGTATGTTGGTGTCAGGAACCAGGAATAAATGAGCTATGAATGTGCAGCAATTTTGTAGTTAAGGCAAAGGCAGAAAAGACTGTTCAGTAAAAATCAGCTAGACAGTGCAAGATTGTTTGCTTAGCTCGTGACTAGAAGTTCAGACTGGATGATAAGTGCTCAGTTCAGTCCCTGAGTCAGTTCTTTATGAAAGACAACAGATTTAGAGCATTTGAAAATAAGGGGCTTAGTGTAATAACTTTGTTTCACTGATTGAGGAAAGGAAGCCATAAACAAGATGCAGATCTCTAATAGAGGTAGATATATGGGGGGTTTTTTGATAGATAGATATGTCTCGTGAGTCTGAATATAATAAATTTGCCAGGCCTGCATTGCAAATTTAAACTTGTTTCTCAGAATAAAAGCAATTCTCTCTACTGGTTGTAGAGACAACATTTTGTTGTCTAACTAATGTTCTGTGTTAGAAAAATGCAACCATTCAGTATTGTACCAGTCCAAATGAACTCCTATGGCACAGAATACTAAATCTGAGTGCTAATGCTAAATTTTGTGATTGCTGCTCGAAGTACACAAAATCGATTTTGCCGCAGTGTTGCAGCCTGGATTAAAGTGACATAACAGAGGCGTTCTTATGGCTGCTGTTCTGTCTCCCAATAACTAGATTTTTTCAGTGAAATTTACAGTTTTGGTGGGGTAACATACCAGCATCCTGCTGCCACATTTTCTCTTGCCTGTACCACTTTTTTTTGTTTTAACTTGCTGGGCTTTTTTAAGATACTCAGTTTCAGGCTGGGAAATAACTGATTAAAAGACTGATACCCTGAGTGATTTGTAAGTAGTATTAAGGGAACAATAAAATACATTAAGTTTATTTACTAAAATAAATAATAATAAAAGGGATGAAGAGCCTGCCTCAAGATCTGAGATCCCTATCATATATATTTTTTTTTTCATTTTACTAGAAAGTAACAGTTTAAAATTATAAAAAAAAAAATCCCCAAAACAAAACAAACCAAACCCCAAACAGTTAGTCATTTGCTGCCATTTTGAAATAAATGTGTTTTTTTCTTGGTATTACACAATGGTAAAATTTCAAGCTGCTAGATACGTGAGGAAGCACATAGGCACTCGATATTTTCAGAAACCTATTTAGAAATCTTTTTGTTTCTTTGGGCCCTTAACACCTTCAAAAATCTTCAAGTCTTCAGAGAATTTTTTCCAGGATAATAGTGTCTATGAAGTGTCTGTCAAGATGGAAATCCAGAATAACAAACTCATTGATAACTTACTATAAATTCTGGCTCAGGGAGGGATTTAAACATTTCATCTAGTCATGTACCACAACATTGCTGTCGGAGTGCTAACGTGGTGGCAATGTATTGTTACTTAAAATAAGTTAACATTTATAGCAAAGGAACAACTTCTCTCAAAACATCTTTTCATTTGGTGTATTTTAGAGCATGTAAGAAAGTTTATCTCCCCCTCCAGCTGTTTGCCTCGGTGTTAATTTTTATGAGATCCCATCTTGGATGTTCTCTTTTCTTCGATGTTTGACTGTGATGACTGAGTTGAAGATCAGGCAGTAAATGATTTTTAAGTCCTTAACAATCCTCTGGGAGGGCTGTCTCCGGGTTATTTAACTGTATTTTGTCTATTCACGTGCCTCTATTAGAAGTGAATTTGTATTTCCCTATTTGCTCAGATTGTGCTAGGTTTGTAACTTTGACATCAGGAATGTGGTTGCTAGCACGCTGGCAAAGCTCTGCCACCACAGTGAGAGAAGTTCTGCTAGGTTTACTTTTAGTCTTGCATTAGTTTATGAGTGAAGGATGACTGCAAACATAACAGGATGTGCAACCAACTCTACCTGTGACACAAAGGCATTTTCTATCTGTAAATATCCTGTGTGAATCACTGAAAATCCAAAGAAACCTCTGTGTTCAGATTGGTTCCTAGGACACTGAGGTGCCCTTCAAGCCGGGTATGAATTCCTGAACCATAATCTCAAAACCGTTAGATTCAGCCCCTTTTTCCACTATGTGAGTTGGACAGCCTTAAGTCTTGCTGTGGTTGGTGTGTATGGGGGCTGTTTGCAAGGTACCTTGTCAAACTGAATGGAATTCAGATGATTTAGCACAGATTAAAGAATTTGTTGCCACTTTCTGAATGAGTTGCAGCCTGTCGTCCTGTCCATCACCAAGATGCTTCCTGTTCCCAGAATCTTCTATGCGTGAGAGCTGTCTGCTGCTCTCTTCTGGCCTAGATGCAAAGTTTTATGCATATGAATTTGTGAATCAGTAAAAGATTTATAATGGATGCTGACATTGTTAGTATTAATGTGAGAGCTTTGTGGTTCTGATATTTCTTTTCTCTCTTTTTGTTTCAGTTCATTGCCTTTGCCTCTTTATTCTTCATCCTAGTTTCAATCACAACCTTTTGCCTGGAGACGCATGAGGCTTTCAACACTATTATAAACAAAACTGAGCAGGTCATCAATGGGACAGAAACTGTGCTACAGTATGAAATTGAGACAGATCCTGCCCTGACGTACGTGGAAGGAGTCTGTGTAGTATGGTTTACATTTGAATTTTTAGTACGTGTTGTTTTTTCCCCCAACAAACTTGAATTCATCAAAAACCTCTTGAATATCATTGACTTTGTGGCAATCCTGCCCTTTTACCTAGAAGTGGGCCTGAGCGGGCTCTCCTCCAAAGCTGCTAAGGACGTGCTTGGTTTTCTCAGGGTGGTAAGATTCGTGAGGATCCTGCGAATCTTCAAGCTCACCCGGCACTTTGTGGGCCTCAGGGTGCTGGGCCACACTCTGAGAGCCAGCACCAATGAATTTTTGCTGCTGATAATATTCCTGGCACTCGGTGTTTTGATATTTGCCACCATGATCTACTACGCAGAGCGGGTGGGAGCCCAGCCTAATGACCCATCAGCGAGTGAGCACACCCAGTTCAAAAATATCCCTATCGGGTTTTGGTGGGCTGTAGTCACCATGACCACCCTGGGATACGGGGATATGTATCCACGGACTTGGTCAGGCATGCTAGTGGGAGCCCTGTGTGCACTGGCAGGGGTGCTCACCATAGCCATGCCCGTGCCTGTGATAGTTAACAATTTTGGGATGTACTACTCCCTGGCCATGGCAAAGCAGAAGCTGCCGAGGAAGCGGAAGAAGCACATCCCTCCAGCTCCTCAAGCCAGCTCGCCCACCTTCTGCAAGACAGACTTGAACATGGCCTGCAATAGCACACAAGGTGACATCTGCCTGGGCAAGGACAACCAGCTGATGGAGCACAACAGATCATCAGGTAGGACCCCATTGGAAATGCATGTCCTCTGAAAACACTTTATAGACCAGTATGCTTGGTAGCGGTCAGAAAGCAGCCAGTCTTTCTGCCAGGAGAAGACGTAGCTCCCACCCTTCTCCCCTCCAGTGTTTGCGTGTGTCAGTCTCATAGAGGACAAAATAGGTATAGCAATGTTCCCAGACCTCTATGTAGCTGGTCTATACAGTTTTGCTTGCTCTGTTGAGAATGCTTTCCTGCTGATGATATCAACCTTTTCTTTTGCCTGTTGTTTGTTGCGTCGTATGGATGTTTCTTGTTTTTCTGCATGACTGTGACTATTTGAGCAGCCACCGTGTCCCACCCTGTTGGACTCCATGGTGTTTTGCCTCAGTGTCTGTCTCTTGTGTCAGCTTTGCCTGTGCCACATCGTGGCCTGTTAAGCAAGATACTACAAAGAAGCAGTCATTTAAAAGGAGCAGGTGCTTTACATCAAAAGCCCAGCACTCAAAGGAAATAAGAAGAAACTCCCTTATCTAGCTTTCTTTCCATTTGGCATTCTGCTTCCCTGGCTAGAAGAACCTCCTTTGTCTGTGTTAGATGACACATTGCATGATATTTACTATTAATTGAATGATAATAGCATAGCTGATGTAGTTTGTCAAGAAAAATGAAAATGACAGCCCCCAGCAGCATCATTGTTATTAGTGTTGATTTTTATGACTTATATTACCTTACTTGTTAGAGTTCCAAATGATGGATAAGGAGTATTTTGTTCTAATCGCTATGAAAATGCATATCAAATGACAGCCTCTGCCCCTCCAAGCCACTGCCCCGCATTCCCTATCTCTTCAAATTAAAGAGTAAATTTTATCTCTCAGTAAAATTAACAGAATTTTTTTAGCAGCAAGGATTCTTTTGTTTGTTTATTAGGTGTATTTATTCTTAAGCCAAGCACACTCTGATTACAAAACTCACATACCAGTCATTAGACTCTTGTTGGAAATCTGCTAAAGAATAATAAGAGCAAAATCACCCATGGCTGGTGTCATTCAGTAATTGAAATTTATTTTTTAAAAAGAAGAGTCTGGAAAATCAGTCTCTGAACAATATCTGGCTTTGGTCTCTTGCTCTGTTACTGAATAACATTTATGTTCAAAGAAGCTCAGTTTCAGTCTCTGAGTGAGTGTTCACAAAGTTGACACAGCTTCTTGAACATCGTAAATATATTTTAGAGGATGGAAGCCCTTGAAAGGACTCACACTGAGGGTGAAATATCGTTAGTTTTACAGTGCTTTGAGTGATACTCACTTTCAGACAACATCTTTAAAGTGTTAATAATAACAGCTTTTTCATGCCGTCAGGTCCTACAAAAGGTATTCCGTAATGGAGGAGGCTCAGTGTCATCAAAGCAGAGACACTTTTCTGTGTCTGCAGCATTATTTACAAGGTGTTATAATCCTTGAAGTTAGGGAGAAAGTAGATATGCAAAAATGGGCCATTTTAAAGTGTTAACTTTCTCTTCAGTAGTGCCGTCATTCACATCATGCACTGTAGCTTTATTTCTGGTAGAGAATGCTATTAGAGTCCCCAGGAATTCTGTGCAAAACTTCAAGGCTGAATATAGCCCTTTGCATTACATTCAGAAAATCACATGCTCAGGTTTAAATGCAAAGGTAAAGCTGAAGTCAATAACATGCCATTACCTGTTATGTGCTTACTGAGCTGAGATTTTTTTTTTTCTTTAAAGTGTGGCCTGAATCTGAAATAGTAGATTTTTTTTTTTTTTTTTTAAAAAAAAGAGTCATTTGGGTGTGCCAAATCAGGAGAGGTAAGAGTTTCACTGTTTGACAAAATAAACTACAGAGACCAAAGACAGCATTTAATGTTGGGTACTTATGATGACAAGCAGTGCAAGTGTGATAAGTATAGAAATGAAAGCTAAGTGTGTTATTAAACAGGTTTTAATGCCAAATGTTGAAAATTTAACCCTCCTGGGGGAGGGGTTGTCTTTAAAATATGCTAAACAATATATTCTAAGTAAAAATGACTAACATGACCTCTTGTTTAGCAAAAAGGATAGCCAAAATAGTAAATACTTGTTTGAAATATCCAAGGCTGACTGTGCTCTGAAAAGTTACAGTCCATAGGAGGCAAGTAACTGAGCCTTGATTTGATTATTTCTTATTTCATGTTAGTTTAGTATAAATTTGTATGAGATTTAAAAGAAGAACAGGAACATCAAAAGTTCATTTGTTCTTGAATAAATATATACTTTTTGCCATTTTGTTCTGATTAATGGTGAATTACAATCTTGTTTGCTACTAATGACTTGCCTTATAACTATTTTTTTGAGTGATGGGAATATCCGGCATTCAGCATAAGCTCTTTGTGATGTCTCATTTCCTCATTCATTATTGTCTGTAAATGGGCATGGTGCTTTAACCAGTGTTATCAGGTGAAGACAGTGCAGGAAGTGAGCAGCCACTCTCACCTGGTGAAAGGCTCCCTCCCATCAGACGCTCTAGTACAAGAGACAAAAACAGAAGAGGGGGAACATGTTTCCTACTGACAACAGGTGATTACACGTGTGCTACTGATGGAGGGATCAGGAAAGGTATGGACTTCTTTCATTAGATCGTAAAAGGTTACTCAGCAATGTGCTTGTGAAAAGCAATCTTAGAGTAAAATGGTGTGCACAATGCTCTTAGAGGAAAGACTGTACTCACAATGTATCTTTTTTCTTTATTCCTAGTCATTCTTTTCCTGCTTTCCTTTTAGAAACACTCATCTTCTTTAGTGTTCACAAAATGTGCTTGATGTTGGACCCTCATTTCACTTGTGTCTTCATTTGTTATCTTTAATGGAAAAGCCTGCAATTCAGACCTTGCTCATTCAGCCACTCATCACTCAATACCATTTGTCATTCTAAAAGACAAATTAATTATATAACAGCTTTGGTCTGCACTTAATAACTTAGTAAAAATTACAGCTGAATAAATTACACTTATAAGGTTGAAATGTCAGAAGTAAGCAACGTTTTTGTTCTGAACACAATGAAGAGTATCATAAGAGATGCTATTTAGATTTTGTGCAAAGAAAAGTGTGAGTTTATAATGCCACAAAATGTTTCCTCTTTGCAATATACCACTGATGCTCAAAGGTGACTGTCTACCCCAAGCAGAATTCAACTACAGTAAACAATGTTTGATCGTGCAAGGTGCTAAAAATGTCTTTCTAGTTATTCAGCCTCTTCAGATTTGATTACTTACCATTCCATAGGATTGGGTTCCCCAGGCAGAGTCTGCAAAACCTTCTGTCATTATATGTATCACCCATGTGACTGATGGTGTGGCTACCCCGTCAGGCCACAGCTGCCTGTGGCTGCAAATGTAATCACAGGGCAGAGCCCCAAAATCAGCAGTGGCAGAGGTAGTCTTGCCATTTCCTTAGATAAGAATTGCTTTGGTTTCTTGGCAAATCGTGTCATTCCAACAGGTTTCACGTTCCTGGGGGCTGATGTGCAGTTGTTTACCTCAGAGTTCATCTGCAGCAGCCATGTGGCACTGAGCAAACATTTTTGGCTCATTTGACATTTTGAGATTTTTCTGCCTTTTTTTTTTTTTTTTTTTTTTTAAAAAAAAAAAAAAAGAAACAACCAAACCCCCCCGTTTTGTGTACAGCAAACATAGCTGTCCCAGCCAGCCATAAACCCTAAAGAAATTCTCTTGGATTATTCTGCAAATGCTCTTTTTACATTTCAAAAACATGTGCTTAGTAAGTTAAACCTATGAAGGCAGATATGTAACTACAGTTCGATGTGTGTGGTATTTGTAAAAAGTATGATTGTCTCTATGCTCCTGCATTTTACATATTCCTATAGATAATGTTTAGATTAAATGGGACTTTGTTGCAAACATGTTTTTGGACAGATTTAGGATGCTTTCCACTGAGTGTATATCTCATAACAACTAGGATTATTTAAAATATCTCTAGTGGTAAGAGTCCAGTCTTTGAGGAGGTCAGGAAACCTGAATAAGACATCTTGCAAGATAAGGCTCTTGATTGCTTTAAGGAATGTTAGTATAAACATTCAAGTGCTGTTCACTTGGCAGTAATCATAATTAGAGCAGATCTGAAATAATAAAGGAAGCTACCCATATTTCATTCCTTCTTCTTCCCCCAGCTTTATGAGCTGAGCATGACGCCATATGGTATGGAATACCCCTCTGGTCAGTCGGGGTCAGCTGTCCCGGGTGTGTCCCCTCCCAAACCCTTGTGACCCCCAGCCTCCTCGCTGAAAAGGCCGTGACTCTGTGTAAGCCCTGCTCAGCAGCAACGAAAACATCCCTGTGGTATCAACACTGTTTTCAGCACAAACCCCAAACATAGCCCCATACTAGCTTCTATGAAGAAAATTATCTCTATCCCAGCCAAACCCAGCACGTATACACAGTAGGGAGGTTAGTTCATAAGCAGAAAACATCTTCAAGTAGCATCCAAATGGTTTTGAGAACTTGAATTTAATTCACACATCAAGTTACTACTTTTTCATTTTGGTTTTCCTCTTTCTTTGTTTTGGTACGTCCTTCTTGTTTGGTTGGTTCCTTGAGTGGTTCTTGGTTGTGTTCAATGACGATTTATTCTGAGCTTTTTTGCATTAACATCTTATCTCCATCTCTGAGTTGATACTGATTCAGAGGTGATCCAAACCTCACTAAAATACCTGGAAAGTACTGATTTTGGATCATGCCTCTTTCTCTATTCATCTTGTGTATCTGGTTTTCATTTTTCAGAAGTTCCTGTTTTCTTTATCATCTTTACCATCTTCCTCTATCAGTTCTTTGCTTTTATCATTAGAAAAATAGCAGGAAAAATATTTTTCAAAAATACTGTCCTAGTTTCTGTGTAAAAGAGCTACCTGATTATTTTGATTTTTTTTTTTTTTTTGTAAGCTTTATGTTTATAGGGGAGGTTAAATATATACACTAGCATTGTGCTTCCCCTCAATTCCCCTTTCAAACGTGATTCTTTCTAATCTATGTAAATACTGATAGAAACTCAGAAACTGGAGGCTGTTTTTGAAATGTATCAGAAGTCTGTGAAGCATCACAGTCTAGCCTGCCCTTGCAATCTGGAGATAACATTGCACAACGTTTTAGCAGACATGAGGTTATGCATTTGCTTTAAGTATAGTTTTACAGTACACAATTCTCAGTAGGTAAGAAATATGTTAAATGTCGTTAGGGGAGAACCTAAGATACGATTTTTCTTGAAGATGCCAACAATTGTCTGTCTGTTAACTGTCTGTTATCTGGAGATCTGGAATTTGAGCCAGTAACTATTTCAATAAGAAATAATATGTCTGGTGACATTCCATATAATGTTTGGCTGTATTGTCATTGATATTTTATAGCTTCAGTGGGAAAAGTCTCAGTATTTCACTGTAAGAAATTTATACCCGAATGTCTTAACCCGACAAATGCTTAGATGCATACTTGGCTTCAAGGAAATAGGTAGTGCCATTGAAATCAATGGGACTTCTCATGCTTGCAGTGAAGCATCCATGTACTCGAGGAGCGAGGTCCCGTCCGGCTTCATCTTTGTTGTATTTCCTTGCTGATATCTCTCTCCGGACTGATGGGTTGATCCTTTTCTTCATAAGTGGGCTTATTCAGGTGCTATTGAAAATACTTGAGTATGAAGATAGTAATGCAGTGAATAGCAGTGCTTCTCCGTCATTTTACAGCACAGCCTCTGCAAGGTCAAAACAACCCGTATGTAGCAAAAAGTAGGTAGCCAGAGCTCACAGTGTATGTGAAGAGAAATGTCTGCAAGTGCAATGTTCCCTCTAAATTGTGAAGCATTATGCGGTTGCCTCATTTAATGATTAATTATTTACTATTTGCTTATGTGGATTAATACCATTTATTTCGTTTGAGTCAGCTGGAGAAGGAGCACAAATATGGTGTTTTAAATTTGCCAATCAGGAGATATTTGCAAATATGTCAGACTCTGCTAACTTATTATACTTTAATAGTAGACACAATATCTTAGGGTTAATATTTCTGAAGATGGAGCTTCTTTCCCATATCATCATTCAGTCCTCTGCAGAAGTGATTTCCGTACCTGTATGCAATTGATCTGGGTTTTGTTTTATTTTTTTTTAAAGAAAAATCATGTGTTGTTAGGATTTGGGTTTAGCAGAGATTATATGATTCTAACGGTTTTTATAGTCTGACTTAATGGGTTTTTGGTTATGCTTCGGCAGATAGCTCACCCAGTAACCCTGTTGGGGTCCTTTATCTTGCACTCCGTGCAACCCTGCTGAAGCCAGTAGAGAGGCACTGAGTGCAAGATGAGATGCGGAAGGGCAGGTCAGACCTCTTATGTGATGGTCTCCTTAATTTTCTGGGAAAGAATAGTTGCATTAATTTGTAAATAATTTTATTTATTAATGCCTTTTGGTAGTAATGTGTCTCAGCATTGAGTTCTTTTTCAGGCAGATTCCCCCTGAGTCCCAGATAGCTCATTGGATTACATTACATTGTATTGTTTGTCTTTGTCTATTTTTTGGCTGAATTCAACTGATGTCTGTGCATTTTCTCATACAAGGCTATGAAAAATCTCGAAGCTTAAACAACATAGCTGGCTTGACAGGCAATGCTCTGCGACTGTCTCCAGTAACATCACCCTACAGCTCACCTTGTCCTCTAAGGCGCTCTCGGTCTCCCATCCCTTCCATCTTGTAAACCAGATGGCATCAATCGGCTACATAATATTAATTCAAATACTGTTTACCACATATTGGAAATAAATGTAGCATTAACCATAGGCTCCACAAATATGGTATAACTCCTGCATGATATAACTGTTGGTAGTAAGAAATGCCACTAGGGTAGCTGAAGATTTTTATCGTGGCTTTTAAAGATTACTTAAGGTAGCACTTCTCCTTTTATCTGCTATATTGTCCTACTTTCCTGTGGCAATAAAAGGACAGTTAGTGGATGCCATTGGCCAGTATATTCAATAAATAAGCATATTTTCAGGGAGATTTACTTAAAATAATGTGCTTCCAGCTAATTATTAGTCACTCCATTGAAACTCCATTTCTTGTGACTCTAATCCATTCTGAAGATGTCTGGAATCCTGTCTTGGTTGCACACAATGTGACTTGGGTCTGCTCATTTGCATGGACCATCCTGTCTCCATCACCTGACAAGTAGCGTTGCCGATCGCGGAGACCACAGAGGGCTCTGGGTGTGTGTTCTCGCATTGTACCATCCCGCTGAAATGAAAGCACTGGTAAACTGGTCTGCATGTGGGATTGTTTTTCTTTGTTTAACCTTTTCATTTCTTTTTAAACGATCTACTTGTTTATAAATGGCTTTATTTTGTGACTAACTTACTTCGGTACTGGATTGCTGTATCAGAGTTCTGAATGTCTCCGGTTGTTTGCACACAGATAACTGCAAAGAGGTTGTCATTACTGGTTACACGCAAGCAGAAGCCAGATCTCTTTCTTAATGGCTTGGGGAAGGCACAAAACATGCAAGAAAGGTAAATGCCATCCAGACTTGCAATTTTAAGCTAGCAAGTGCTGCTTGGTACTGTACTCATTTCTCTACTCCAGGGTTCTTCAACATTTTCAGAGGCTGAGTACCAAGTAAAATTGAGAAGATTATTGGGGGCTTTTTTGTACCACTGTAAGAGGGTAGAAGTCGGGTTTTTGACCAGCCTTATACCTCTGGCTCATGAGGTTAAAAAATTTCTTCAGTCAATGTTTTTTGAGGTGCTTTGTCCTATATGTTGTTTGTCTGTCTGTTTTGCAACCTGTCTGTTGTATTCTCCATCTGTCTCCATAAAGCACAGAGATACTGTTAAAATGCCGCCCTCTTTTAAGGTTAACTAAGGCCATTTTTTTCCCTTTTCTTTTTTTTTTTTTTTTTTTATATGGACTATACTTATGTGTATAGATACAAATATATATATTTTTCAAGTGCAAGTTAGTATTGTCTAGACTAACCCATGTGAGCCCTCTGAAGATTTTTCGAGTGGGATTTAGTAGCGGCTTTACAACACTGACCGGTTGCCTATTGCATCAATCTTCCTCCTAGCAACCAGCATTCATTACAATTTTGAAACTGTATCTATCTCCTCTAGTGCTTTTTCATTCAATATTAACCTCTGTTTATGCAACAGGACAAATGCAATGGCAGATTTGATATTCTGGGCTGGTGAGGAAAAATTACCCTAAACTGTAGAGGTTTAGAACTATATGGGGAAAACCATAACAACCCAAATCTTAAGAGATCCGTGAGATTGTTGAGTAATCCCTGATTGTCATGTTTTATTTTTTGTTAGGAAAGGAAATATAACTTATTGTTGACCATGTAACATGTTCTTCTGTATATAGCCTAGCCCAATAGCATGACCTGCATGTCAGAATTCTTGTACAATAATGTATTTATCGAAGTATACATTTCTGATATTTAGAGATGTACATTGATTTAGTTTTGGTAAAATATTGTCAAGAGATATTTGCAAACAGCTTTTAGCAAAGGAATTAATATAATATCTGGTGCTGCTGTTATATTAACTACAGTGTTGTACAGAATTTATCATGGATTTTTGACTGCTGAAAAAGGGACAATGGAATTTAGCCATACCAAGGACTGTACTGGAAAGAGACTGCTGCTACTGAACGGGCCCTGATAAACAACTCATGCCTTGAGGAGGTCACTGAGACTTTACATGCGAAGTAGAGCTTGTTAAAGAAGATTAAAGACTGCTTGTAATTACTGCTGCCAAAGGAAGGGGTGACTAGTCACTGTTGATGAGTCAACTGTAAATAAAACGTGTGTGCATGGAATATCAGTTTTTATCTATATCAAGAAAAGCTGAATTCAAGTCATCATTGCTAAGGCTCCATGCAAAGACCCACACCCCTGTGTGTATTATTCCTGGTTCCTGCAGTAAGTTGTGCTGTGGATCATACAAAGACACATAACGATAGTGATGTAAACTACATCTGTCTTGACTTCTGTCATAATAATGGTATATTTTGCAAAGGTCACAAATATGAACAGAGTAGGGTTGCATAGGTCCTCGCTTTCTCAGTTTTCCATGACCTATATTTGTATGAATTCTAGTGTACATGCCAAGTCTTAAGTTTACTTTTCACTTTGATAACAGAAATGTGACTGCAGACAAACATCACTGACTTTGTTCACAGCACACAGTCTTCTTTCATTGTTACCTCAAACTATAAGTATTATGAGAAATAAAATTCTGGCAGCAAGACTATTTTGGGGTTTTTTGTTGTTTGTTTGTTGGTTTTTGTTTTTGTTTTTATTCAGTGTTGCAAACACAACATCAATAAGTATAAAAAAAGATGTATAAAACTATATCCTACAAATGTATATTTTACATAAAAGAGATATTCTTTGATCAGTTACTTTCTGTGATTTTTGTGGTAAATGGACTTAGTCTATTCTATGTTTATGAGGCATTGTAGTGCTACGATGTGGTAATTATGTTCTCTCCATCCTATTCAACGGGAAATTCTCCAGAGTATGTTTTGTCACCCTGGTGTCCCGATTGTAGGGACCTGTCCCAATTGTGAAACTCTGTATCGTGGAACTTCTGTGAACATGTCAAGGTGCATGCACAATCCTGGTGGAAACCAGTGGAAATGTAATATCTGAATTGGAGAATAAAAGACAAAAGACCGGGGGAGGAACTTGGAACGTATCTTCTAAAGTGGCTCATGCGCTTTCTTTAGCTGTATTGGTGCCCTGCTTGCCACTGGCCATCCCAATTTTCAAACCAGTATCCTGGGGTACACGAGGAGCTAATTCAAAAACTAGCATGAGCTGGCTTCTTAAACAATTGAAAATATTCTTTCTTGTTAGTGACCCCATGCCTCATGCAGAAGTTGTAATTGGGCTAAATATTATCAGACTCAAGGCAGTTTTATTGCATCCTGCTGTGAAGGAGGTGATAAATGGTTGCTTAAAACTCCTAAGCCAATACTGTATTTGGGGCAACTAGTGAAACCCCTGAATGCATGAGCAGAGTGTCTGAGAGGGGTGAGAGAGCTAGTACAGCTGTACACATCATCTGAGAGGCTGTTAACATGGCATTTTGGAAAAGGTGCTGGAATGTAAGAAAGATTCCAGAAAATATGTTCAAGAGATGTGCAAGTTTTGGAAAATGTGTTACAATGCCATACCATGACAGTTCCATGTGCTGAGTTTGCCCAAAGGTTAAAAGTTGTCTGTACTGTGGCCTGTGAACAGTATCCACATGAAGAAGAGGTGTAGTGGTTACACAGGACAAGGCTCATCGCCAGCTCCGGTCACACAGGTCTGATTTCTGCCCTCAAGCACCCAGAGAGAGGTGTCTGGCTTTCCTCAGTGTTACACGGGGACGGTGAGGAGCCCCAGATGGGATCCAGACAAAGTGTTGTGTTGTGTTGGGCAAGACTGTAGTAAACACTGATGGCCAGATGGTGTCTGACATCTTCTACTGCCTCTGGATGGTAAGGAGCTTAAGACTGGATGGACCTCCACTGACAGAGGACGTTGAGTCCAGAATCCTGGTTGCAGCTACTTATTTTTCCCCTAGAGAACCAAGCCCGTGTTTAAATGCTGGTGGTAAATCCATTAACTGTTCATGTGTCTTGGGACTACAACCCAAATCTGACTATTCTAAGAGGAAGAGCTGGCTTCACCACCAGCCCTCAAAGACTAGACCCGTCCTGTTCTTCCCCTGCTTCTGGGCTCAAGGATTGAAAGCACATTTTTTGGGAGGTAGGCCACCAAGGTTTGACTTTCTCACACTGAGGAAGGCTTTGAAACTAGACTTCATTCTTCAGGACAACGCAGTTCCTATGTCTCAGATGCTATGTAAGGGATGGGCAGCACATTTACATTGACTTCCTCTTTTGGCCAGCCTTTAAAAATAAGTAGGTACAGTGAAGTTCTGTGTGATGTGCTTACGCAGAGCAGAGCTATCCGAGCCCCTAGAGGCCTTCAGCCCTTCAGAAGCAAGACCATGCCTGGAGGAAGGAGTTTTGGGTCAAGCGAGAAGAAGCTGTGTGAGTGTGGGTATCCTAGGGATCAAATACTCACCAGAGGGTGGTTGTGGGCATTTCTGGGCCTGCTTTAAGAGTCCAAAAACTTATTTAATCCTTGTATAAGTAAGATTTGAGGGGTAGAAGTCAAAACTAGATAAACAAGCAGTGAGTTGAGAAGCAATGTATCCATTAAGGCAATTTACCAAAGGGTGTTGCTTGTTTGCCTTTTAAAGTTGTAAAGTCAAAATGTCAAAAATGAGCATCTTTTTGAGAGATAAACTAGTGCAACAGCAGAGTTGGTGCAGAGATCAAAAGCTGTGACGTTTTGTGAAGATGAGCGGATTACGGGACCTTTGGACTTTGAACACAGTTATTGTTCTTATGAGGCCTCTTTCAGCACTGAGAAAACATTGCTGTTCCAGCGTCGTTTGAGACACCGTATTACAAGTGTTACAGGTGTGTACCATAAACTGGTACCAGAATTGCTAAGAAGCATGCAGTTAAGGATAATTAATATAATTCTGTGTGTCAGGGGGCTTTTTGCTGTCTGAAACAATTATTGTTCCTAAAAGTTCTCTTACAAAGGGTCTGGATTAAATTAAAACTTAAAGAGAAGGAAATGTAAGAAAGCCCCTGTTCAGATGGGTTACTGAGAACTAGGGGGGGAAGGGACCAATCTGACATGAGCAAACTTGCCAGCATATTTAATGTGAAGATATGAATTTTAAAAGTCATGAATGAATTAACTATATGAAAGAGAAGGGCATTTTATCATCACAATAAATCATGCAGAAGTCAGATAAAGGAAATTGGAATGGAAAACTGCTACTAGAAAGAGAAAATGAATATATTAATATGCTGTATTACAAGCAGTGGCTTGAACGATTCCATAATAGAGCCTTTGAATACTGAGTGAGAAGAAATTACAAAAAACGTAAAGGTTTCTATCAGGTTAAAGTTATCAGAAATATTAATATTTCTATAATACATTATTTTCCCCTTGGAAATACTTCTTATTTATTTAATTTCTAAAGAGACAAGTTATTTAAAAAATGATGGTTCTTGAGAGTTGGCTCACAATTAAATACTGAGATGCTAGTGCTGGGTGTTGGGTACCTAGCTGGTGTGCCATTACCAGCATTTCCCTCCTGCTTAACTGAATATCCCTGAGACATGTTGAAATTGCAGACGTGTCTGATTCCAGGCCCCAGCGATGGGGATCTGTCACACACCGGCTCTGCGGGAACGCGGGGGTGTGCTCCAGGCAGGTGTGAGGGCGATGCAGAGCTCCCGGCTCTGCGGCACAGCCTGTGGAAGCACCCCAGGCCATGGTCTACGTGTGGCTCTCGTTGCCTTCTGGCAAAATATGTGTGCTTCCCCCATCCTCTGCAACCTCCTCCCCAAAACCCAACCTTCTGTCGCTTGCATTTTTTTCTCAGGAGCATGTTGATGAACAGCTGACAGATTTCAGATTCATAATTTCACAGCTTCGCATTCACAGATGGCAATATTCTAGCGTATTTTAAAAAAAAGAAATTGGAGGTGGATGCTTTTTGAAAATTTGGCTCCAAAATGTTATGCATTTCATTTAACACCTTCTCTATTATTTGCAGGTGGAAGACTGGAGATCAGCTTAAAACCAGGGCCACAGTTAGGCTGTACTGAAACTTTCAGGACGTGTTCATTTTATATTCCGCATCTGGTTAGAGTATTGCTGCATTTTACTGTCACATGAAGCTCTCAGTTTTCTCCCCAAATGGAATTGGGAGATAGGATGCCAGGGCAAGTCAGAGAGTACTATTTTAAGGTAAATGTTTTCTCTGTAGAATGAATGTGACTCCTGTAGGACTGTAAACATGAATTGTAATGTGAAGAAGAAGACATTGCTTGGGAAATACTGAGGCTGTAATAGGTGGCTGTAATCCATCTTTGTCTTGAAGAATGCTACAGGCACCCTTTCTTTAAAATACAGAAAGCAGATGATTTCGTGTCGGCCTCCTCAGAGCAGTGTTAGACCTGATGAGCTACCAAATGAAGAAAGTGGAAGTTGTTTCCCTTGACCTTAAGACAGCTTATTTGCAAAAGCAGCAAGATGGGGCTTATTTAGGAAGCTTGGCCTTTGCAGTGAAACCATGCAAAACTCCATTAATCTGAAGAATAGTGAACCGTAGCCACGTTATCTTATTAGGTTGATGCTAAATATAGAATGGATTTTCAGTTTTTTACAGGGATTTCTTCTCTTTGTGACTAAATGCAGCATCAGGTTTTTATGAAAATCTTATTTTCTTCATGCCTATGAATGTTGTTGTTACAATGCAGTGTTTGGCACTCTGAAAGTCTTAAAACAATGCCATTGTTTAGTCATACTTTTTGCATTTTGCTGGCATGAAAAAATCAGATTTCTTCTGAACTGGAACACTGGAAAGAGGGGTAGAGGGAGCACTGAAGGACATGATTTTCTTGAACTCTTATGGAATCTGCCACATGTAACTGTGACCACACAGAAATGAAAATACACAGCTTTCCCTATGTCAGTGTCTTGACATTGGCTGTAACTTTTCCAGTTCTGAAATTCTTCTTCTTAGTTTTGGTTGGCAATCACAGCAACAAAAGTTATTTAGCGACTGATGTTTATAATCTCTACTTAACCCTTGATAAGTTTGCTTTAAATCTGTGAATAATGGAGCAATTGTAGGGCTTAACAGCACTAGCACTTAGCTCAGAGAAAAACTTATGCACAAATTTAACAGGTCCGTCTGTAACTATTTCTCATTACAGGACATTATCTGAACAAGTTCCCAGCACGAAATGGCCTCACTGAAATGAATGGCAAAACTGTTCTTGGCTTACGTAAGCAAGACTAGGTCTTGGGAAGCAGCTATTTTATATCATGGATGATTCCAGGACATTTATCACCAACATCTTAGTGTATTCAAACATATTTCCATTGAACTACTACTACTACTACTACTACTACTACTAATGTGATTTATCATGGTGGTCCACAATTCTGGTTTGAGTACAAGGACATGCAGCTGCAGCTTTAATCTGTGCTCCATTCCCCTTTTCTCCGTCCTCCACCGGCTGCTGCAGCTGCAGCAGAACAGCCCGTGCGAGTGCCCGGGGCTTCGCGCCGCAGCTGGAAGGTCCAGCCTCCCCCGCTTCGGTGCAGAGGTGAGGAGAAGGCGATTGTCACCTCGGCACCCGCAGGGTGAGCACCAGCCTGGTGCCTTCTCCAAGCAAGTTGCTTGGGTTTCTCCAAAACTAAAGATGGATCAAGCACGTCCAGAAAGTGATTTTACCCCTATCTTAGATACCTCTTTCAGTACGGCTCAAATGAATCTCTGCGAGTGCCTGTTGTTGACGGAAGAAGCAGCCGGATCTGTCTCCTTCCTGGCAGAAGGCTCAGCGTAGAGGCAACGTGCTCCTGCTCCAGTGCTTGCCCCTCCCAGTGCTTTGCTCGCTCTCGATGTGTGGTGCCAAGGCTATTTTGTGAACATTTCCCCTTTGCTGCCCCAGAAATAGTTTCTTTTTCAGCATTTGTGTTCTTCTCAGAAGAGGAAGGGTGTGTGCAATCAGAGCCTGCCCAGGAGGTGGCTCAGGTGCACGTGCGACTGACATGTCTCCACACTGACTCCCAAGCTTTCTTCTCTCTCTTTTTTTTTTTTTTTTTTTTTTTTTTAATGCAAGAAATACATCTCTGACAGAAACCAGCCTACCATGTGAGTTCCAGGCATACTTCAAAAACACTTCTTGGAAGTGCATTTGACTATCTGAGAACCTTTAAGCAGAGTTCATGTTACTTGTTTGCTTTTTTTACCTTCTGTAAGTCTCCTGAACTCACTATGTAGATTATTCCCTTATTATCTTTGCATGTGCCTTCACTGCTCTCCACCTTCTGCAGCTTTCCTGGCTTCACCTCTGCCCATCCTGTGTTCAGGACTTACCCACATGCCTCCTTTTCCTGTCTCTTCATTACCGTGCAGCTGTAGCTTACATGAGAGCTGCTGGGAAGGGACGAGGTAAGTGATTTTGGGCCTTAATCACAACAGTAAAGAAGTACAGGACGGAGTCTCCTTCTGAAGCTGATTAAAACTTGGAGGTGTCACCTTATGCAGCTGAGTTGGAATGAATTTGTAGTTCTCTGCAGCTCCTTTTCTAAGACCACCACAGTTGGGAACAGTAAATTTTGGAGCCACAAAGTGCCGTCTAAAAGCAGCACAGCTGTCGATGAGGAGCAGTTTGCAACTGGAATATGGCCAGTGCCAGGGACACTGCAGAGGGACATGCCAAAAAATGTGTAGAGATGATTGCTTGGAAACCAAATTCAGAAATTAAATTTTCCAACCACATATTCACTGAACTATTGATTTACCAATCAATATAATAGTACTGAGCAGAATGGTTAGAGTGTTGAATATAACATAATTTATTTAAAAAAATGACAAATACTGACATGATTCTTTCTGCTCGTTTTCAAGGCTTACTGTAATACCTATTTTCCTTCAGATCTGAAGATAAAGAAAATTAAAATAGGTGAATTAGCTAAATTAATGTTAGGGAATAAACATCCCTTAAAGGTAACCATAAGAATTTACTTTAAGAGAAGTTTTTGCATTCTAGTCCTAGACAAAAGCTGTTCATTAAGCTTTATTCATGGTTCTCAGTACCCTTCAAATAAGGCATAATTTCTCGACTTCTGCTGACCTTATTACTGGGAAGCCTGTTTCACTTATCTGTATTTGAATCTTTAGGCAGTAACTGGTAAGTTTTTAATTCAATCATTCCTGCATTGCCCTGCATTGTCTATTTAAAAATAGACAAACTGTGTTATGAGCTTCCCCGAGTTTTCCAGTGAGACGTTTTGTAACGACTGGCAGGACAGGCAGGCACACACTTAGCAACAGAGATGCTCCAGATTAATGGTCTGTAGTTCACAGCAGGTCCTTGAGGTGATTTGTGGGGCTGGCTTTGCCTCAGTGAGGCTGTTGCTACCACATCTCAGCTAAAGGAAGGGGCTGAGACTGCAGCTGTCTGACTTCCCATGAAGCTTTCAGCGCGCAGAGCTGAGATGTGCCAGCATCTGCCTGTGGCCGGCACAGGGATTTAATTCCCCGCGTCCCCAAAAAGCACATCCCAGCCCACTGAGCAGTGGGAACATCCTCTGCAGGGCACAGCTCTGGCATTAAACTTACATTGCCAACAGCATTGCCAACACCTTTTTGGGTCCTGGATCTGATTTCACCCCTGCAGCCGTCTGCCTTGTTTGGGACCCGGTGGCGGTGTGTAGGGTAAGTGAACAGCGTTCAGACCTTAACACTGAACTGTGCAATCCCTGTCAGAAGTTCTAGCCAGTCAGCTGGAAGGTGCTGTCTGCCCAAGAAGCAGTGTTACATGACAGCCGCGACGCTGCTGCTGCAGCACACGTCTGTGTCCTCTTGGCCTGAGGATTTCGTGAGGGTGTTTTCTCCCGTGCAGTGGGCTCCGCTCACAGAAGCAGAGCTGTGCGGCCAGCGCTGAACGTGTCGCAGCTCTCTCTCCCTTCCCCTTCGCCTCCACGGCTTTGCAGAATAGTCACATCATCACAAAAATGTTTGAATAATGCCACATCTTGGTGTTTTACAATATTGTGTGCTCACTATAAATTGTAAATTGTACGGCATGGCACAAGGCAGTGGAAGGCAGGGGGGTCTTCTCCAAATCTGTCTGCAGGAGTACACCTTTGGGAGATTGGCTGTAATTGATTTTTTTTTCAGAGATACAAAAAGAGTTTGTGTTTCTGCCCATTGGGCAGGTGGGTGGGTGGATTTGAAGGGTCATGCAGGTCCAGGTGGGCTTGAGACGGGGACTAATGTGCACTGGATGGTCCCGGTGTCTCCGTGCTGGCCTGTCTGCGCCAAAACACAAGGGATGTGTTGGACATGGACCACTCTCTGAGGGCTAGAGACAGTATATCCCAAATCAGTCTCAGTGGCCAAATCCCGCTGGTCCTCATCCACCGGGGCCCTGGGTGTGGGCAGGAGGTGAGTGAGCTGTGCTGCACGAGGCGGTAGGCAGCTGCAGGGGCTGGGGGTGGTGGGGAGAGCTGCTGCCAGCGCCTGGGCACAGGTACGGGTGGTCCGGCGGCGTGCAACATCGCAGCCCGCTGCCTGGCCCTCCTGCTCACAGCCGGAGGCACTGGGCCCTTTGCCACAAAGCTGTACCTTGTGCCTCCCCAGTCCTTGTGTTTCCTCTTTTAGGGCTTGACTGGGCTCCTACAGAGCAAGGGAAAGCACAGAGCGTCCCCCCAGGATGGGGGAACTGAGAAACATTTGCTCCTTAGGTGCCCTGGGTTTAGGTAGATTGTCTTCTCCCGGGCATCACTATGGCCACCAGCTCCTCTCCTTCCTGCCCCATCTTGCCTCCACCCCGTGCATCCCAGCAGCTGGAAAATGCAATCCCGCTGTGCATTTCTGGTCCTAATGAGGTTCTTTCTTCTTCCCCTGACGCTCTATGCAATGTGGTGTCACTGTGAAGGTGACTCCAAGTACATTTGTCACCACAACCAGCCCAAAACCATGTGGTCAGCCCTAAGGCGAGGTTTGTTAAATGGCTCTGTGGGCTAGGTGTGGACTCTAGACCCCTAGAGATGCAGTTATTATTACACATTTTGCACAAGGGATTTTACTGGTTTTGGCTGGGATACAGTTAATTTTCTTCATAGCAGCCTATATGGGATATTTTTTGGATTTGAAAACAAAACAACGTTTATAACACACCCATGTTTTAGCTATTGCTGAATGGTGCTTACACAGGGTCAAGGTCTTTTCTGCTTCTCAGACTGATGGTGGTGAGGAATCTTTTTGTGTTTTTTGCACCACTTGTTTTTAATTTTCCTTTTTTTTTTTTTTTTTTTTTTTTTTTTTTTTTTTCCACTCTCCCAGAATCTGTTTTTGGTTGTGTTTAAGGTGATAACAGGCTTATTTGTTTGCTTGGATGTTTTTGCCTCCAATTAGTCGGGCTTAAATATCCAATTTAGCTTCTACATAGGAAATTCCTTTTCCTTTTCTTTTTTTTTTTTTTTTTGCAACACTATTTTGTCTTTCAACACCAACTTGAGGCAGTTTCAAGGAGACATCAAAAGCACAGCAGCTGATGTTGAGATGTGAGTGCCAGCTCACAGTTTCACAGCTGCATGTGGTCTTTAGCCTCATCAGGATTACAAGGCTACCAGTGTTTCTGAATTAATTTTACCTAACTTCAAAACAGGTTTCTCTTAACAAGCATATTAAAATAATACAGGTGACCACGTTCCCCCTCAAAGAATTCAAATGAAAAATAAACAAGGGGGAAATTCTGTCCTTTCCTTGGCACTGTGAATCTCAGGTAATAGGTTTTATGGAAAACACTCTTATTGTCAAATGTGCAAGGAAGGATGTCGGGAGCTCTCCCTCCTGCCAGTGTTTGACTTCACAATTCTTCTGCATCAGAAGTCCTGGGTCCCCAGAGAAAGGTGTTTCCTGACTATACTGAGATTTTGAGTGTGGGAAGCTCTACAAACTTCTGCCCCGCTGCTGGTCCACACAAGCTCATTTGGGTGAAAATGTCAGGCTCTTCTGTTCTTTAGCCAGGGAAAAAGAAACAGCAGGGATCAATGGATAAAAGCCAAGAGGCTAGCATTTAGGACCCTGGGATTCACTGAAATCAATGGGATATAGGCTTCTAAATACTTCTGAATCTGGCAGATTGAATGGATCTGCTCCAGATGTGGGAACCAGAGCTCTGTTAGTCCAGCCTTGATCATTAAATTATTACATTGTCTTAGCTTAAATGCTGAGTGACTGGGCCTCTGTGTTCTTCTTTAAAAAAAACAAACAAACAACAGGGATAATATTACTCACCCACCTCTGAAAGGTGCTTTGTGTAAAAGGTACTCGGAGGGGAAGCTGAAACTCGGGTGAATGGTACCGTCAGCCTTGTGCTGACCCTGGGGGTAAAAGAGGGTAAGACGTAGTTGGAAAAAGCCCTTCCTTGTATGCACGTCAAGCACAACTGCTGTGAAGAAGCTGCTAGTCTCCTTGGCCACAGGTCACTCGGGAGGGTGGCTGACAACCTTTCCAGCGTTGCCGCACGCAGAGCTGCAGATGAGAAGGCTGTAACGGAGCCATGAGCCCTGAGGCACTGCCAGGGCCCAGGAGCTCCAGAGGCTGCTAATTCCTCTATCATGCTGCACTAGCATACAATAAATTAAAACTCTATCCTCCGCAAAAAAAGAATTTTATCCTTCTCATCAAACAATGCAGCAGGTAGCACTTGTGAGTGTGAGTGCAGTGAGCAATACACATGCAAATGGACGGCACATTTCGGAGCTTAGCACTGATTTTTTAGAGCTATCTGGGCTAGCGTGTTGTGCCAGGGGTTTCCATCACATCGTAGACAGCTGCCCAGAAAGCACAGGGAAGCTGCAACCCTGCCAACCCTGCCTGGCAGCTGGCACCACTGAATTAGGCTGCTCGGTGCCCCAGGCCAGGGAAGGCATGGCAGCAGACATCCCCTCCCCCGGGAAAGGTGTTTGCAATTCAGGGCTTGCTCTTTCACCACGTTGGCGCTTGGGCAGCGTCCCCACGGACTCCATTCCCTCAGCATATGGGTGTTTCACAACCTGCCACCAGCTCTAATTCAGACAAATTAATTTTGCCTTTGTAAACCCTCCTTTGGGGACCTGGATTACAAATGAATTTACCAGCATTTTTTTTTTTTTTTTTCTGGAGAAAAAGAAACAAAGAAACAAAGATGAAGAACAGCTACACTTGTAAAGCAATACTGTGCAGCTTTGGAACACTGTTTAATAAAATAATTGTCCAAAAATTATGTTGACAAGGAAATCCCAAAAAAATAATTTAAGGAAGCAAAATTCATGTAATCTAATGGATGTCCATTAGTGCATTTCCTTAGTTTTTGTCTCCTGAGTCTTTCATCAGAAAGATTCCTATTTACTGTTTATAAACAAACTACAATAATAACAAAAGTAACTCTTTTCAATAATCATCCCAAATGACTGATAACTCTATTTTTGTCACCTTGATCACACTGAGTTAATTTTTTTCCCCATCTAAATAAAAACTAGAAAAAGAATTCTGTTTTACTTTCTTTTAATATTTGACACTATCAAAGTATTTGTCTTTCTCTTGTGGATTACATAGAAAGCTATAGACTGAAGAGATACAGATTTCTCCAGCACTAATTTTTAACTGCTAGTATGTAAGAAATGATAACATAATGTATTACTGGGCAACAATGACAAAGTCTATGGCAGCAACCATGTTGTGTGGGTGGTGTCCAGAGTTAAGGCTTTTTAACCTTTTCGCTTTCCCCCCTTGTGTACCAAACACTTAGTGAAAGCCATTATAAGGTGGTATTAGCATGAACTATTTTTAACAA
The DNA here is from genome assembly GCA_000699545.1 of Podiceps cristatus. NCBI lineage: Eukaryota > Metazoa > Chordata > Aves > Podicipediformes > Podicipedidae > Podiceps > Podiceps cristatus. The sequence continues at coordinate 34,531 of KL273038.1, forward strand.
GCTATGGTAAAAAGCTGAAAGTGGTGAGCTGTATAAAAAGTCCTCATCGAACTTCCATTTCCACAAAGTTATTTTCAGATGCCATATGTATTAACCCTTTCCGTTGAGGCGGCATTCGGCTGTCATTAATAGCACGAAACATTCGCTGAATCTGCTTTAGCTCCTGGGTAAGCTGTTTCTGATGTGGTAGCCTTGATTCTGGGCTGGGACACATGCACCGTTCTGAAGAGGAACAGCACAGTGCCCCATATATTGGTCCTTTTTTAGCTGTGCAGAGGTTAATGAGCTCCTGCTTGTCAGGCCGAGTCTGCACAGGCTGAATCTGAGTAGACATGAGTCCTGCAGAGAGATGAGCTCTGTGGGACACACACAAATGTTTTTGCAAAAAAGAAAAAAACATAAAACCCAACCCAGTAGTCATTAAAATATTCAAACAACCCTAACTGGTATAAATACGGTTCTAACACTCCTAAATGACATGAATACTGAATGTTTCATATGTTCTTTTGCTCACATCACAGCCAATGTTTTTTTTAGGGGAGACACTCCTTCCTGCCATGTAGGATTAGGAGCACAGTTTCAAACTAAAGAATTGAAATTTGCTGATGAAAGTGGCATGAGCACAACAAGAGCATACGGTGCTTACTCCCCCACCCCGTGACAGGAGGGATGAGAGACCAGGGGGGCACTTGGCAGGGCTGATAAAAGAGCCCAAATCAGCCATGTGTGGGGCTGGTCCCCTGGCAGGACATTATGTAGCAATGTCAACAAACCTGCCAATGTACTCTGGGGGAAAAAAGCAAAGCCTCCTTCCTCCATCTATGAAAAAATTGAGGGACATGGTGGATGAGAAACTGAACATGAGCCAG
>KL273039.1:2099-57439 GCA_000699545.1 Podiceps cristatus
AAGAAAATTTCCTTTCCATATTTAAAGATGCAATTTAATTTTCTAAATCTCTCCTTGTGCAGAGTACGTAAGAATAAATAAAATCCAGTTTTGCCTAATCTGAATTGGATCTGTCAATTCTGGGGAAGCAGAGTTTACTGCATTTTTGAAGAGCATATTTTTGTCTTTGGAGATGCATAAAGTAATAGAAAAATGGGTGAAAATGGTGAATGGCAAAGTGCCTGGTCTGATTAAGAGAGACCAACTGCATAGAAATTGCCCTGGTAAAACACAGCCAAGAGGTTCACAATTCAGTGAAGCTAGGGAATATAAAAGCACTTAACACTCTATAATGCAGTGGAAAGCAATCTGTCTTCACCAATACAGCAGCACTTAAATAAGTAACCAGAATATTCAAAGGAAGGAGCTTCTTTGCTCATTTTTCATTTAAAGAAGAAACATCTAAAAAGTAATTCTTTAATAATCATCATACAAATCGGGTCCAGAGAAGGGCCACAAAGATCATCAGAGGGCTGGAGCACCTCTCCTATAAAGACAGGCTGAGAGAGTTGGGGCTGTTCAGCCTGGAGAAGAGAAGGCTCTGAGGTGACCTTACAGCAGCCTTCCAGCACCTGAAGGGGCCGGCAGGAAGGATGCAGAGGGACTTTTGACAAGGGCATGTAGCGAAAGGACAAGGGGGAATGGTTTTAAACTAAAGGAGGGCAGATTTAGATTAGATATTAGGAAGAAATTCTTTGCAATGAGGGTGGTGAGGCCCTGGCACAGGCTGCCCAGAGCAGCTGTGGATGCCCCATCCCTGGAAGGGTTCAAGGCCAGGCTGGACGGGGCTCTGAGCAGCCTGGGCTGGTGGGAGGTGTCCCTGCCCATGGCAGGGGGCTGGAACTAAATGATCCTCAAGGTCCCTTCCAACTCTAACCATTCTATGATTCTATGATTCTATGATCATCTTGCCAAACAGTGCATCTTAACTGGAAATAAAACTGATAGAAAATAGAAGAGCAATAAGGAGACTTATACAAGTGAATATAAGATGGGAAAAAAAAATAAAAATTCATCAGGAGATGTGTATAAAGTATGCTATACAAACAGGTTTTCACACAGTCCTTTGATAGCTATTGTTTCCTCCAAATCTTTTTAATTTCTTCTCTGTAGACATTGGTACAGTGGTAACTTATATTTTTCATGTTGCATTGCCAGAAATTACCTCTTTAAGTTTGTAAAGATTAGATATCTGTAGCTTAAAACTTGCTGGTTTACAGTTAATTGTGCTTTTTTTATTTATTTATTTATTTTTCTGACTGATGAATTTTCATCTCCTATTTCCATTCCCATGGGGTTTGGTTGCTTTGTTAGTTCTGATTTTTTCCTTTTTTTTTTTTTTTTTTTTTTTTTCCTTTCAGGATTAAAATTTCACACTGGTTAGTGATTGCTCTTATCTCAGTGGTCTATAGATTTCCCATGCTGTGGATGAGAAGGCTGTGAACAAATGGGTGGATAGCATTGCTTTACAAGAAACATTTCAAAGGACAATTATGTTTACTGTCTGGGAGCCTGATCCATCCACAATGCTTTTTATCAGCAAGAATGTCTCTATAGGTCTCAATTAGCTTTAGATCACAGCCCAAGTCCATGTAATGATTTCCAAAATCATAGGTACAGATAGATGAGTGGTTGTGCTCAGGATACAGGCTGCATAAAGCACTACAAAACACCTCTTCAGACATGCATCTTCTGCCATCACCCTTCTGAAACCTATTGCAGCAACTGTTGTGCAGCAAGGGACATTTCCAGTGTGACCATGTGGTCAGGGGTTGCTTATGTGTCTAGCTGGAGAAGTTGGTGCTCTTTACAATCACCTGAAAGGAGGTTGTAGAGAAGTGGGTGTCAATCTCTTCTGCCGAGTAACAGGCAAGAGGACAAGAGGAAATGGCCTCAAGTTGTGACAGGAGGGTTAGGTTGGATATTAGGAAACATTTCTTCACTGAAAGGGTTGTCAGGCCCTGGCACAGGCTGTCCAGGGAGGGGGGGGAGGCACCACCCCCGGAGGGATTTGTGTAGATGTGGTGCTTAGGGACATGGTTCACTGATGGCCTTGGCAGTGTTAGGTTAATGGCTGGACTTGATGATCTTAATGGTCTCTTCCAACCTAAATGATTCTATGATTCTATTTACAACAGCTTAACTAATCATTTCATACATACTGAATGAAAGTAGAGGTCAAACTAAAACCAAAACAAAACAAGACGAATCCTGCTATCTACTAGTAATAGTGTTCAGTCCTTCTGGTCTTCAAAATGTTGTGCACATTTTGGCTAATATTTTTCAAAATGCCCACATAAGATAGCAAAATAGTGCCCATGTGTGCTAGAGGTACGGGTGGCTGAGAAGGGAAATGATTCCTGTTGAGTCAGTGGCAGAGCAAACATAAAGATGCTGAAATCCTTAATTCCTGGCTTCCGTGGTTACTTTAAGCCATACAGCTTCAGCAAGTTATTTTTAGCATTCAAACCGAATTACAAAGGAAGCACTTTAGGCACAAAACAGTAATTTGATGGAGTGAAATAAAGGGTTTTCTGCATTCAAGTGAGACTGCACACTACACAAAACAGACAATGAGGAGGTCATGTTAATTTGTCAATTAGAGCTAATGATTTCACTATCTGTAAGAAGAGAAATCCCAAAACCGAATGGAAGAAAAAAGATTAATGTGAAGAAAAAAGTTTGTGAAGAAGCAGGATTAGCTCTTTCCATCAATTCTGTAGTGCAATTTGCTAACTTGAAGCTCTGTGAAGCTTTATTTTCTTCCAAGGCCTGAATATGTATGCTGTCTATGCACACTTTTCTAAAAAGTTGTCTGAAATTAGGTGGTGTTACTGCATCGACAAAAGCCCACCACTTATTCTGAGTCCGTGGATTTTCCAAGGGGTGCTGATCAGATTTATAACTGCTCCTTTATCATTCAACAAGTTGTTTCCTAGGTTACTTTAGAAAGACAAATAATTGCTAAACACAGGAAAAGCCCCTCAAGCACCAAGAGAAAGAATTGCTCAAAACTTTAGGGGAGACTATCTTATTAGCTCTGTCAAAAATTAAATTCACATGGCAAAAAATATATAGTTCTTTCAGTCTTTAAGCTGCCTTTGAGAACTCTTGAAAGGACCAAGCTGCATTCTGTGATGGAGTTCAAGGCTAGGTTTTCAGTTCCGAGTACATGAAGACAGTTGAATCACTGCTTCTTGCATGACACAACACTTCTCCCCTGACGTTTGACTGCCTGACATCACACGTGGCTTTAAGCAAGTAGAGTCAGGCAGGAGACTGTAAGTAGTGTCAATACAAGGAATTCAGATGAGGTGTGTCAAAGATCAGTATCGATTGTAGACCTGAACATGGAAAGACAAATATTAATGCATACCCAAGACCATCTATTTATGTACTGCCAGCAACTGACTTGGATGTAGTCAACATTGTTCCATAGAAAACACTAGAAAATCATACAGACTTGAGCAGGGTAAATTCTTTTCTCTATCAAATTTGTAAAGCATCCCAGACCAGATAAATTGGTTTATGGCCATGTGCTGAGTTAAATGAAAAACTGATCTGTTGTAAAGTAACCCCATCCCTTATACCTTAATAGTAATTAATTTTCAGGATCCATCTCCAGCTTTCCCTCAAGCTGTACAGTTTTTCTTACTGGCACAAAAGTAGCTTAGAGTGGTGTGAAAGAATATCTAGTAAGTCAGTATATAGGAAGAAATACAGGTTGGAGAGTATCTGGTACTTAGACACTTAAAGTGATTGTGGAATCACAGCTTTAGACTCCCCTCACACCATTTAAACATGTACTGGTTTGTTTCTAGGAACACTGTCAAGAAGCGTTATCATATTTACTGGTATTTGTACAGCATGGACGATCCTACCTCCAAAAGCTCACAGTGCTTACATACTTTGGGGAAAATCTTCAGTGAAGAACAGAGGAGTCCAAACATTACTAAGGCAAACGGTAGGTGTTGATTTTATTCATTCAGTTTACAAAAAGGAAAATGACAAAGTTCTTTCACAAATTTTTAGGTTTGGTTATCCTTTTACTGAATAGCTGTCTTTCAGCAAATGAAAAAAATATCTAATGATTTCACTTACTAAAGTGACTTGGGTTTACATTTTGATAACGGGCTTAATAAATTTGGCCGAATAAAAATAAACCACCTGTGAAATGTGAGGGGTTTCTATGAAAGATTTTGTTGTATATAAAGAGAAGCTATTGCTTATAGAGTTTAACCAATCAATAAATAAAAATAAACAATAAATAACCATGTGATAACAAATTCAAGCAAAATAGTTAGCGAGCACTAATAAAAAGATATTTTACCAAGAAATGGAAGAAAACCCTTAAATTACATTTCTCAATAACTGAGAAATAGTGATATTGAATTCTGTCTGCAAACCTTTCCTTTGGTGACCCCTTACAGATTCTATTTTCAGAATCACAACTCCTGCAGTTGAACTTCTGATAAAATTGCTGTTGTTTTGGGGTTGCCACAACAGCACTTTGTGTTGGGCAGCCTTGCTCAGGAAGCTACTGAGACAGAAGTAATATTTAGATCCATGATTGGGAAGATACCGAGCTTTGGGACATGAAAAAACCCAACAGAAGCATAAGCATATAGCTGTTCAGACTGCTGTCACTCTAATCCATCATCCTGTTTCCAATGCTGGTAAACCCCAGAGTCTTCTGAAAGCTGTGTAAGAAATTTTTACACTTCCAAAGACAGAATAACACACTCATTGCGAAAGTTTTATGTTAACTATTCTCAGTGGTTGCCTCTTGCTCTGAAACCGAATGGGTAATTGCCTTCAGGAAGTTTGTTTGTTTTAAACTTAGTGCAACATCATCTGCTGTGACTTTGGATAGTCTCATAGAATGTTAGAGGTGCCCAGGCCTCCCAGGGTGGAGGTTGGTTATTGAAAATATGATTTTTTTTCCCTAAGAAACGTAACAAAATGCTGGTACAAATAATAAAATAACCGCAGAACTGTCAGCTTTGAGGCTCTCGTGGTCAGCCTGAATAACTATTTTAATAATCTCTCTGCATCTATTTAACTACAGACACAGAATATAAAAGGAGCATTAACAGTGTTTGCCTTTTTTCTTAATCTCAAGAAAGAAGCACAGGAAAAGATTACGACTAGCATTATGTTAAAACATTTTATATCAATTAGAATTAAAGGATCTCATCTATGTTTCTGTTTTAGTAATACCATGCAGCACTTCCAGGCTTATGAAGTGTGGGTATTTTTTTTAAATTTATAAAAAACTATGTAATAAGTTGATTGTCAGAAGGCTGATATAACTTTTGAGAATGAGAGATTATAAATGAATCACCATAGATGAAGAGGAGGAAAGGAATGGAAAAAACATGAAAGTATCTCAGGAAAGAACTACGTAGTGAGTTATTGAATTTCTGTTTTCTAAAAGCCTTAGGCCTCTGCTCTTCACCAAGTACCTTGGAGAAATATGGGTCTGAATTGTTGCTAACCTACCTTCCTTCTCCTCTTAGCATTGATGTCTCCCTTAAGAAATGCTAGATGAAGAAGAGGTATGGCTCATATTAGAATTTATGAACATAAAATTACCTTTCTGTGAGCAGACCCAGATTACCTCACCAAGTTTGTATGCTGTCCATAAGCTGTGCCTTTGCCCCATTGCCTGACTGAAATATGGATTTTATATCCAAATAAATTACAGCAATATCTATCCATAAAAATGAAGAACATTTTTATTATTGATCTGTTTCTTGGAGGGATGGCAAAAACGGTGCTGCATGCTATTTCTTTCTGCTGTTTGCTACGTGATGTAAAATGCCATTTCTGATTCTTTGTTTCATTTGTTTCAAACTTCCAGTGCTTTAAATCATGCAAACTTTAAATAATATTTCATTTTAATGTAATATATAGAGGACTGCAAACCCAAAGAACTGTAGCATTCTTTTTTGTCTTACATGACAAATTGTTTTTATCACATTTTATGTAGAAAACATGGTTTTGAAGAGAAAGACTAGACTAGGTAGGCACTCCTACAAAATATTCAGCAGTTTATCATAACTATGGTGCTGGGTTCTCAAACAGTGCAGTAAGACTATGATGAAATTTGATGTCTGGAAGACAACTGTTGAGTAGGAGTTTCTAGTTGTGGGGAATTCAAAAGATATAATAGAATGCTCTAAGTTTTTTCCAATAAGGTTTTTATGTCTTAAAACTAACAATTCAGAACCCCTCAGTCTCAAAAATGCTTAAATCAAACACACAGCTGATAAATGAGTGTATACGGAACTAATAATTTCTTTTGTTACATAGATGAAATACCCATGTTTTGAGGTGGGCCAGCCAGATGAGACCTCACAAAACATGGACGTTATTCATCTCCCTTAATGCAGCAGTGCAGGGATATTGCGTATTTTGGATAGGGGAGAGCAGGGATTCCTTCTCTGCTTGTGCACCGACACTGAAAGGAAGGTTTCCCTTTCCAAGTGGGAAACCCTTCTTACTACTAGTCTAGAATATTTATGATGCTTTCTATACCTGACATAACGGAAGTCCTCTTGTGTAATTCTTGGAATACAACATTCACAGAGAAATCTGTTTACAGAATCAAGAGCTCAGTTCTGCAAAGTGCATCCTACTATTATTGCCAAGCACAGTCAGCTTTTATTATCTCAGTGGCAAAATATAGCATTTGGTATTTGGTTGAACCTCTCTGTACTTGGAAAGTCTGATTGCCAAATCAGTTTTACTATAACAAGGTACTTGCACTCTAAAAGAACTTAAAATGCAATACAGTTTAATTGGAGATACTGATTCAATGTGTGCTGAACTGAATGTCTTCACACTGATACCTTTGGTGATTGGATCAAGCCTTTTGGGTTAGAACTGATAAGCATGAAACAATATTCACTTGCCGTCACTTGGACACATTACTGATTTGACAGATCTCCAGGGAAGGCAGCACAGGGGGCAATCGACACAATTTCATATGAAACCTGGATTACAGAAAACTCTACTGGTTTTCTTTGATTGTTGAATTTGTAGCTCTACCATGTGTGTTTATTTGTGTCTGTGTAGCAAATCAATTGTTGATAAAATAACTACTAAAGCTAGAGAAATGAGAATAAAACAAGTGCCTCACAGAAAATGTGCATACGATGTTTAGAAAGCACTGTGAGCTAAGAATAAAGTCTCAGATGAAAGATAAGTATTTATCATAAAAAAAAAAAAAAAAAAACCACAACAAAAAAACAGATGGAATAAGAGACTGCATGCATATTCCTTTATGAAATTCATATATTTGTTGAAATATATTTCATAGCACCACATACCCTCAAAATAAACAGTTTTCCTACAAGATGACATGGAAATTAGGGTGAACAGCAAGACACAAAAAACCTACAGATGAGAAAAAAACCTACTCATGGTAGTTAAATGCAAATAAGATGAAGAAGAAATCTGGAAATATCTTCTCCAATCTCTCTCTCTCAATAGTAAATGAAGTTTGATGTTAATACGCATAAGTTATATAGAGTGAAAAGGGAGGGATGGAGGGGTAGTGACAGAGGAGCTCATGAAGTTAACTGTATTCATCCAAGAAAGGTGCCTGGGCACCTTTGGAGGCGGTTCACGCAGTATTTCTGCTCAATGGATATTGGTCCAAAGAGGATACAGAGAGATTAAATCCATAACAAGCAGGATAGACAGTAATGCATTACTCAGATGAAGCTGCCCAGCCTCTTCTGAGCTACTACGCTCACTCCTAGCCAACCTTCCAAAAAAGACAAGAGGCACCCACGGCAATGAAAATTATTATAGTCATAGAAACCATCTCATGAAAAGGAAAGATAAAATTGACCTTGGTTACCTTTTCAAGCAATTTAGCAATCGGGAACTTAATAAAAAATATTTATGACTGGGGAAAAGGCAATCAACCTCCCAGTTCCACAACACTGTAATAAAGAGTCAACCAGTGAATTTCAAAGGTGGCAGGTTTGGGGTTGATGAAAGGAACATTTCACGAAAGACATCATTAGATGGTAAAACTAATTACCCTATGCTGCAGTGAAAGAAAATACTTAGAGAGATTCAGGAAGGAGTTACATTTCTGTGTTGTTAGCAAAGATATTTAGCATCAAACTGCTCATCCCAAGCAAAAAAATACCGCTGGACGAGAATAATCATCTCATGCATGGTGTGATGATTTTATAGAGCAGGCTGAGACGAGCAGAGGCAGAGGGATAACTCCACACCTGCCTGCGCCGGGGGCTTCATGAAACATCTGGTGCTACCCGAGTGATGTACTTCACTGGACTATATGCTTACTGGTACAGATTCGGTTAGATGGTGCTGCGGCTCCAAAAGAGATGAAATAACAATGAAGTCCAGAAACCAAATGTTTCAGAGTGTTCTAGTAAAAGCTGATTTAAGGCCATGGGGATGACATTCCCCAGCACACTTTTTATTTATTGCTTCATCAGCACAGTGGGAAGGATTTGAATGATGTCAATGACTGTAGCCCATCACTTGCATTCATCTGATGCTTTGCTGTCCAGGTGCCAGAAAGCTCCTTCCTATGGATCCCTTCCATCTGCGCTTTTCCTTTGAAACACTCAATGGTTTCATTGACAAAATTACCTGTAAATGAAATGGTGTTAAAGAATGTCCCCATTTTGAGGAGATCTTATTGCAAATATTTCAAATTAACAAAGGGAAAGGAAAATAAAATAAAAATTGTTAGAGTCTTACAAAACAATGCATAGAAGAGAAATTCACTGTCTGAATATACCCTGTTGCTTTTTTACTTCCTAGTAGTAGTACTACTGATGGCATACAAGTGCACTTGATGATTTTTTCTGTTTCAAAACCAGAATATATTGGCGTATGCCCCATGATGAGTTCTTACACACTTCCATCCTCCAAAAGTTGCACATAGGTCTCACATCCTGGTTTATAGCCTTTTTATGCTAAGCCTGATCTTCTGGTACTTATTGGTATGGTATTTTAATAACCTTCTGGGAATAGCAGAGAGCTTGTACAGAAGAAGAAAAGCGAACAGCAAAATAAGTAACATGGTGAATGGTGCTTGAATCCTTATCCCCAAAATGATTAAACTTTCAGTGTCATCATATAGACTCCTAGTTGTTAGATACTTGCAGAATCTTCTAGAACTGTTTTTATATTGAACTTTTACTCATTTTATCATCCATTTATTCATATTTTGCCAGATTTATTTGACTATGCACTGAATACAGTGAAGATTTCCTCTCAGGAGGAAACTACTAACACTGTATTATTTCCTAGTGACATTATTTTTCCTTGTTGTGATGCACTGCTGCCTTCTGAGAGAACAGAGAGAAAACTAGGAACAAAGTATTTAATTTTTCAAAACTCATTTTTGTTCTTTGTAGTTAGTCAATATTTTTTATTAAACTATTATTGAAATAATATTATTTACTGAATTTTCACATTGAGCAAATGACTGCTTTTTGATAAAGAAAGAAAAGTCATAACTGCAATAACTACCATTCAATAAAAATAATAATGTAATCTGTTAAAATTAAGAATATTTTCCTGAAAAATATGAGAACTGTTTGTGACCTTGGATATGTCAGCAGACAAAATAGTTCCTGTAGAAAAATATTGTTTTAAATGGAAATCATTTTCTGAGAAACTGTCTAGGTCCAATAAATAGTGTAATTCTAAATTCATCAGAAAACTTTTTTTTTTTTTCTTTTCTTTTCTTTTCTCATGGCATTTTGCAACACATCCCTAGAAAGAGAGCAGATTTTTAGCCCATGCAAACACTACCAAATGGTGACAACTAGCTGTTTATACTTGAGAAAGAATGAATGTGATAAAAGTATGCCTACATTTAGAGGTGCCCATGTCTTGGTTTTGCTCTGCTCCTTCTCTTTACTGTTGGGAGAGGAGTTAAGCCTGTGTAGAAGTTCTCAAGTTTTACCATGACCTCCTACTAATTAATATCCCCTGCAGAAAGGAATGGGTTCCCAGACTGAAACCTAGCATTGCAATGGTGTGTTAATACAGCCAATGGCTAGGGCTGACTTGAGTCTGTTTGAAAAAGAGGGGATTTGTAAACCTTCACAATCATCTATTTAAACTTACCTTGTAAAGCAAATAAAGGCAAGAAAATAAAAGATCATTAGGAAAATCCAGCTGTCATGGTAACCCAGAGAACAGTCTTGCGAGGGCTTAGATCCACTGTCAAAGTATTGCACATTGCTTGAGACACCTTAACTGTCGGTGCATGTTTTTAGCTTGTAGCTAATCTGAGATAATTGGACTAAAGCTAAATTGAATTAGCTTGTGATAGTCTGACTAATAGGACACACAGGGACAGTCACTGTGGCTCACCTAGCCTAGTAACTGGTTAAGCTGAGATAATTTGTTCATCTTTGTGAGCTCTGGGAAGAAAGTGTCAACCTTGGTGATGCTTCAAACCGGACAAGACTTAAATGTATTCTATGACCAATCCTGCACTTTCAGACTAATGGACTGGATGATTCAATTTGACTTTTTCATTTCTTGCCTGTTATGATTTTTTGAGAATGGCTTCCCTCTAGCCACCTTCCTAAATCAGTGTGAGAGTATAGTCCTAGAAAATATCACAGAAGGGTTTTAGAGCCTACACTCAAGTGACTCGAACATGTGCCTTTTCTGTCATAATAGCCAACTACTGTGGCATCCGATGATTTTTTTATGCCTCACTGACAGATCTGATAAACCAACGGAGGGGACTCAAAAGAAAAGAGTCAGACTGGAAGCCAGAGGCTTCCAAGACAGTGCATTACTCAGCAATGCAGCTCTCATCTCTGATGGGCCTGGGTTGAACCATTTTATTGTGAGCAGAAGTGATGAAATTCATACTTATTTAGGACAAGCGTCTCTTTTTAATACAAGAAAATGCCTATTGCTAGAAACAGCTCTGAAGCCTGCTAGAGATCCTGTGGCTCTTGGGTTTGCTTGTGCGCAGTGAGCTGCACACCGGCAGTCTTCTGATAGGAAGTTTTCCGAGAAGTCTCTCGGAGTCTGGCAGAATGCATCGGAGTCTGTTACTGTCACCTGCTGGTATACCAGAGAACAAAGATTTTCTGACTCAAAAGGTAAAATTGCCTGTTATGGCATGTTGTGTGGCCATGGTTTTTTCAAACTTCACCTTAAAAATAGTTTAGATTTTTTCTTCTCACTATTCAGACTCAATGTCTATAGAAATTACTTCTTCCAAAGGTTGGCTATCATCACTTTGGTTACATCTTCCATTTTATCCATGACTAGCTTTTCTTCTTTTCCCAGTACTGTTATTTCATGATCCAAAAGATAACTTTATAGGGTGCATCTGAAGATATATGTCTTTTTAAACATCCTGCTTAATAGGCTATTAAATTAGCTATGGGGTAAGAAGCCCAGAGGCATTGCTTTGCTAGAGAGGAAACAATATAAATGTTAAGCACCACATACAAAACTATTTTCTATCATCTTGTTTTTCTTGTACGGTCAGTAATCTCTTCAGAGTTGTAGACTTAAAATTTTTCTGCCAGTAATGCAGTCATGAGAAGAGAATAGGGAGCATTGAAAAAAAAAGGGTGCTACTTCAATAATGCAGGAAAAATGTTGGTGAAAAATAAAAGAAAATCTCTATTTTGAAACACTGTCAGCTGATATGGAAAACTGTGGAGTATGAATTCAATCTGATTTATGGGATGGGAATTCTTTTGCCTAAAGTTATCAGACCAACAGGCTGGTATCGAGTCTTCCTTGAAACTGTAGAGAAAGGCTCTCCAAATTTCCAAATGAGGTCCCAATTCTCTTAGACTTCTATCCCTGTACTGAAAGAATCACCCTCTGGAGGTGTTTTTCTCTGTCAAATGAAAAGCAGGGAGCCTGTGACTCCTTTTGAATAGACACACAAAATTTGAAAAGCTAAAACTGCAGCAAAACCCAACCGAAAGAGTTAATATTTTCCTGTACCAAGCTTCTCAGTTGTCAGTTTCTGGATCTTAAATAGCTTGGATTGATGTCCCCAGCTCTTGGTTTCCCTGGGAATATTACTGTATTAACAGGCTAGCTTAGATCCTACAAGATTTTCTCTTTTCCACTGAGTCCCTTCTTACATAATATATTATCATACTGGGAGCATGTGTGGAAATTACTATCCTGTGCTTTTTGCCTGAGAGCACTGCAAGGGAATTTATGCCATAGCTCAAAGTTCTACTGAAAAAAAACCCCTCTTTTTATATAGCAGACAACTTGTCAAGAGGAAACCTCTGAGTCAGACTTTTATAGCCTTCTGCTGGAGATTTGCCACTAAGCTGCTCTAACATAACAGTCCTATGCCAGAAGTATCCCCCATTCTGACTTTTTTTTTTTTTTTTTTTTTTCCTAATTCTATTTATATCCAAGAAAAGAAAAGAAAAAACTATGGTAGATTGTAGTGGAAAAAAGGTTTCACTTTAATTATTAATAATGTAATTTCACAGCAACAGTATCATGTGTTTGCTCATTTTTTTGCTGCTTTTAACATGATGTAAAATGGAGACAAAGATATTATAGGTGCATGTGCTGATGATGTCTCTGCGGACAGGAGGGGACTGAGAGGGGTTAGCTGAATTTGTGTTCCTGGAAATAATTGCTTCATTACTTGAATGAGTTACATTGAGCTGAGCTCGTGTGATTCTCCATCTGTTTCTGTTCACTTATTGAACTAGTGCCATTGACAGTTAAATAAATAAGAGCCACATGCAGTCGGTGCAAGAAACTGAAGGAAGTCAGAGTCTGAAAGTGCTGAGGACGCTGTGGCTTCTAATTTAGTCAGACAAATGCAGATTTGATAGGCAAAGTACAAGGTTTATATTCTTAATATGTGACCTCAATTTTCAGCACTACCTCAGGCTTGCTGTACAGCTGCAGGTACCACACAATTACTCTAGGCCTTCAAACTACAGGTCTAAAATCTCACTGTATTTATTTGATTTACTTTCTGGGATTAAGGAATTCCCTTTTGTTCACATATGTAGCCCTGCATACACATATGTACAACACCTTTCCCAAAGAGAGATGGATCTTTGTGAGTACTTGCAAATAGAATGTATTTAATTAAGATTATTATTAAATATTTAAGTAAGATATCCCTTCTATCTTATGCAAGCCTTACGGGTTTTCAGTAAGGCCAGTATTTCAGGGTCTCAGAAACAGATCTAGATGGACCTCTTCTACTTAAAGCTTCTCCTGACTTCAACTCCTCTCAGTCTACCATGTTCTGTCTACAATACTGGACGCTTAATATTATAAAATTCTTGGAATAATGGAAGTAATATTGCAAAATGTTCTTGGGTATATAAAATACATGTGGAAATGCTGTGCCTCTTTAAAATGTACCTTAAGCAAATTTTATTTTGCAATTACAACTAGCGTGTACACATTTGATTCTTTTGGTTTCAGAAAACTTTAGATCAAGATGTCCTTCTCAGCTTTCCAAAATTTGCATGTGTCACTTTATCTCATTGAAATAAAACAGAAATTTTCATATCAACAATGTCCAAACAAACATGAGAGTACGTTGCTAAACTGCAGCTCTCAACAAGAATGGCAAAGCTGTGTTACAGAGCTGTTGTGATAGCCAGAAGCTCTACATGGTCAAGTAGAGAACAGAATGTATATTATTGACCCATGCCACTTCAGATGATGAAACCAGCATCCATATTTTTATTACTGTCTCCTCTACACTGATAAGCACAGAGAAAGGCAGCGTTACGTGGCCTGTCTCTGAGCTACTAAGATGTAGTCCACCATCAGCATAGAAGTGTATTGGTGTACTACTGTGTCTGGACCAATAAGAGCCGCAGATCTTTGCTACTATTTGACTACTTTTCTGGAATTGTTTTGTAGCAGAGATGTTCTTGTCATGGCCCTGTGTACTCCCATCCTTACAGTATATGGCCTTACTTGTTTGAGCGCTTCACTAGAAACATTGCTGGCCAGATCTTATATTCTTGGCAGGGACAATTCCTTCCTTTAAGGTCCCAGCCAACATCTTTAAAAGTGTGCTAAAGCAGGTCTCAAGGTAGAGAAACTCAGAAGATAAAAATATTCTGGCTCTTCCAAAGGATTCACTGCGTAGAAAAAGACAAATGATGAACATACAGAACTAGTAAGCACAAGTTTAACGGCAGATTCTCAGCTGTATTCAACATTGGCATAGCTAAGGGGCTAAAAAGTAATTTGAATAGATCCAGGTTGTGAAACAGTAGGATGACAAATGGAGTGCTGCTACAGTTAGTGCCAAGCCTAATCTTGTTCACAGTTTGTATTGACAAGAAAACCAAGAGGAAGGAACATTAAAAAAGGTGTACAAATGAAAAAGTGACATCAGACCAGAAGCACTGTTCAACCCTATAAAGGCAAGAAACCAGACCAAAGTGGACCTTTAAAAATTGCACCATTTTTTTTCCAAATGACTGCTGAAGCCTTTTGTGGGAATAGGAAAAGACATATAAACCCTGAAGAGCTGGGGAACCTAGTTAAAATTAGGGCTTTTAAAGTGCAGACTGAAAGCTTCCAAACACCAGTCATATAAATAATATCAATGAAACAAATATCTGTGTCATGATGCATCACAGCTTAAAAAACTTCGTAATGAATGGATGTCACCAGAGAGGAAAACAAGTGAGAAACAAAAAAGCACAAACTGAGGATACCAGGTGAGAGAAATGTTGGTTGAAGAATCAAAATCTGTAAGCTTCGGTGCTGATTTGCTGGTGGACGTTGGCTTTCTCCCTCCTTGAAGGAAATGTTGGTTGAAGAATCAGAATCTGTAAGCTTCGGTGCTGATTCGCTGGTGGACGTTGGCTTTCTCCCTCCTTGAACCCCTTAATCATTTGTTTTGCCTTAATTAGCACTTTTAAAGAGCTTTGTAGATAGAAAAAGCCAAACAAAGCTCTCAGTATAGTTAATAACAGGTAGAAATTAAAAATGGATGAGCAATACAAACTACACTAAAATAAACACAAAAGCAACCTGAGATCACCAATTGGCATGGAAATTCTCGGCACACCTAGTTTCATTTTGTGCCTATAATCACAGTCAGTGTTAGTTTAGGTGGTTTTTCTGTCATTTACTCCTGCTTTCAAAAAAGTAGGTAAGAACCACCTGTGTATATTATATTCAGTTAAAGCTGGCCAGAGGATAATTTCATTTGGCAACAGCTTTCCAGGCATAGATGTTTATATTTAGTCTGCACTGGAATAAAATCTAATGGTCTGGTACATTTTTGCAAAACGAATTTGGTCTGGAATATTTGAGTTGGATCAGAAAGGTCAAGTTTAACTCTGTGAGTAAAGGGTAAAATGTGTATCATATCATAAATATTGGGGACACACACACACCACACAATGTTAAAGCAACAGTCCTGAAAGAGACATCTTGGGATGTCCACATTTTGTGCTATCACAGTCCATGGGTTGTACAACACCTTTCAAAACAGCACAAAGTTCTATTTTCAAGGCAGGTTATTCCAGAGCATGAATTTTGTAATCATGGTTCTAATATTTTGAAAGATCTTTCTAATTTCCAACCTGCCTTATTTACTAGCCAATTTAATCTATTTATTCTTTTCTCTGTATTTACCCTTATATCTCCTGCCCTTATATTTTTCTCATCAATGATAGTACCTCTTCTTTCTTTGCTTTGTCAGACTATACAAAGCAGGAGCTTATATTCACAGCTTGTAAAAACAACATGTCTAGATTTACAAGAAGTCACAAAAACTGCTTATAAATGGAATATTTTGATTCAGTGGATGAACTTGGGGCTCTCAGAACTCATGGTTTTGAGGGTTTGGGGTTTTTTGTCTTTGTCCACAACTAAAATACTAGGAAATGTCTCCCCATTCCCTGGAAACCTGAGCTATAGGAGTGTATGACCTAGGCCACTCATAAAAAGCTCAAATAAGAGAAATGTCAGATACCAAGCTGATTGCCTGACTTAAGGACAACTACAGTCAATGAAGACTCCCTTGATTTGCACAGGCTTTGAATTTGGCCTCTAACACGTGCCATTGTGTTTAAAGGTACCATTCATGCACTTATGTTTCCTTAGACACTTGACTGCATAAAGGTATAGCAGAGTAAACCCATTTCTTGAATGCCTATGGCTGGATCAAAAATGCCACGTCCCATAACACAAAGCAGTGAGCCAACAGTAACACAAGTTTGTGGAGCTGCTTGGAAGATTGTGTAGGCTATGTTAATGGGACTGAGCTTTTGCCAATACAAATGTGTCTTTGCATTGTTCTCCAGTTGTATGTACCATATTTAGTTAACATTTCCACTTTCTCTTTTTTAAAAATATCTATTACTTCTTTCCTTCTCCCACTCTCTTCAGTCACTTTGCTGCTAGGTTTTTTATACGCAAGCTTCTGCACTTATTTTACTCCTTGGATATTCGGCAAACTCCAGATTTGCTTGTACCGAAGACTAAATGATGTATTTATTTTGCAGAGATGAGAAGTAAATGACAGCCTAGTAATGCTTTCCAGAGTTTATATCTAATTTCAGAAATGAGAGGATACTTTCCCACCAAAAGAAGGCATGATTATCTTGAAATCATCATCATCATCATCAACCAATGTTCCATCCTGTTATAAGCCTCAAGTAAAATGCTATTAAGTTTTTAATCCAATATCGTAATTAAAAAAAAAAAAAAAAAATGTACTCTGTTGCATTATTCTTGTGTTTGCCATTGTTGTCTCCTCAATAATTTTTGTACCTGTCCAGGAATTTTGACAAATTTTGAGAGGAAACAATGATAGAAGGAGAAAAATATCAACTGTCAACTCGGTATTAATGAATTAATTATTTTTCTTTGACAATAAAAACATTTGTCCACCAGAAAAACCCGAACAAATGAAAATAATATGATGATTTTTTTTTACATTTGAAAGCTAAACTCTGCATCTTTGCTTCAATAAGCATTTTTCTTCATTAAAGATCAAAGCCCACTTGTTCTCTAATACTCTCACTGGTAGTCAATGAGATTAAATGTCAATAAGAGAGAGGTTTAAGCCTCAGTTCTCTGGATTTTGTGTGCATTTTCATATTCCAGGCTGGAAGAGCCTCTAAGGTTTTAATTCTGGCAAGGCTCATCCATGGCAATGACTAACACACCTGGTAGCAGCTGCGGTCTGACATTTGTGGGATACGAGATCAACTAGGAACTGTGTGGAGAGACTTCTGTGTATTTCTATTGAAATCAGAGGGATAGTGAAGCCAGGTTAATGACTTACCCTAGCAAACTTTCTGGAAAAGAAGGTATAGGCCACTTGATATGGGCAGATGTTATGGACAGCGGCTCTACTCTCAAGATGTGGATGTTAATATAAACCAAAATCCACGCCGTCATCTACTGCTCCAAATGTTTCTAAATACTAATAGTCTCTAAATGATTGAATTGATGAAAAGTAACCTGATGTCTAGCAAGTTATTTTCACTCAAGTTTCCTTCAAAGATACAGAGTAATGCAATATGAATATACAAATATGAAATCACAATGTTATAATCAAATATTTAGGATGGAAAAGTGCTTTACATTCAGTTTGAAGAGACCACCACAGTATTGTAACTATTGTAACTAAAATTAATTCAGACCCAGGTTCTGAATGAGCAAGCCAAATGGAATTTGCCCGAATACAGTTTTCTCCCACATTTGCCTGCTGAATTAATCAAAATTCCCTTGCAGGTCTTGCCAAAGGTACCTATCACCCTCATGAATACAACCACCACACTCTGATCATGGCAGGGTTAATCCTTGGTATCTTTTCCACGCTATATTTTCTAGAATTCCTATCTGGCACTGAGCAGAAGTGTGTACCTCTCAATGTCTTTGTCTCTGTTATTTCCTCTGCTGGTGATTTTTGCTTAGATCAATTGATAGCAACAATTGCTGCTATGAGTCTCATTGCAAATGTATTCCCTAGTTTTCTGTGGCCAGTTCCTTGATATTACTCTTTAATTTTGTTTACAGTAAAACATTTGAAATTTTATCTTAATTAGCGCTTTCCATATTGCCTCAGTCTAGCTACTTGGGTAAAGCTTTGTTCCAAAAGTACTAAGAAAAAAGTGACAATTCCAGTCTCTTTCAAACAATAGTTAACATCTTTTATTAAGCCAGCTGGTCTAACTGGAAGAAACAGATGAGAGCTGAGACACATAGGTCCTTCTTCAATTCGGCAACATCTCTTATTTGCAATGCTGAAAGCTTCTCAGAAGGTTTATAAGTAATTTATAGTAATTAATTAACAAGTAATAAGTCTATGAATCATATTGCTCTGCAGTACTGTTGGCTCACATTATTGTATCAAACTTGGGTCTGAATTTAGAAAGCCGGTACATTATATCTTTTGTACAATGAATATGTATGAAGGTCAAAAGGGAGCCCAACATGTTATTGTTACTATGAAGTAGAAATGGCACTGAAAACTCTGTGCTTTGATAAGGTAATCTAGAATGAAAATGGTATGATTCTGGTGGGACCAGAAACAAACAACTCGATGGTAAACCACTGTAAAGAATGAGAACATTACTGAATAGTGAGAGTCCTGCTACGGAGGCATATTTATCTATGCTATGTCATTAAGACAAATTCTACAAAATACATGTATTAATATACTTTTTACAGTCCTATAGTACCTGGTATAAAGTTTATAAACAGCAGTAACTTTTTAACAATAAATGAAGCTAGAATGCTAAGAATTTAAAAAAGAACTAATGTGACCAAAATTTCAGAAATATAATGTTGGTTGTATTGATATGGTGCTGTGAAAGACTAGAGCAAGAACTGGGGCTAATTCATTTTTGTGTTAAATAAAATAGTGTTGATATCTAAGGATTATTGTTTCCAAACTACTGGGTAGTACGGTGTCTAAGAGACTGTGTCCTCCCTAAAACAGTGCACTGTGTTATAGAGCTCTGTAAGTTTTCCTAGGTCATTAACCAAATCTAAATTAAAGGGCAAAGCAAATACCATAGAGCATTTCTTCCCTGCTGATGATTTAATGCCATTTCATCCCAAAAGCTCCTCATGGAGACCAGGGGAGAAAGACAGCTACCACTGAGCAATGGCATGGGTAACATCCTGACCCACAGAAGCCAATGGGACTTTTTTCATGTAATCCACCTCATGCGGTCATCAACCTTTCCCTCTCCTCTTTGCTGAGTTATTAAAAGGCAAAGAAGAGCAGCTGCTGCAGTAGACATAAAAATTGACAAACTTACAATAGGTGATGCCACCTGTGCCTGCCTAATTTAATCACAGCCCAAACAATCTGCCATCCATTTACAGTGGAGATAATGTTCAAGAGCATCTGAAAGTGACTCAGAAGCAGGAGGACAAGGGGACAGGAAGCAGCGTGGGAGCAGTTTGCTCAAAAACCCTCTCAGCTACAAAGAAAGCTTATAGAATATGACTAGTGGACATGAAAAACCCTTTCCCTGCTTTTATGTGGAGAAGGGAAAGAATCTGGTAAGCAGCTAGCAAGCACCGTATCGAACACTTACATGCCAGACGGATTCAGCTGTACAGTATTATATCAGCCACTGCTGATCCATCTGTACCGAATGCTCCTTGCCAGTTGCTTGGCTTAGAGAGTGTTTGGGAGGACAAGCCAAGGGAGGAAGAGGCCTGTTTGTTGTACAGGCATAAGTGTCTTTTCTGCTGATCTCTCACTGCCGCACATGCAATAGTCTCCTCTTCACTACTTTTATATTATTATGTTATTATAACTCTGGATGTTACATTTAATCATTGTGATTCTATATGAAGATTGTGCTTCCAAATTCCAAATACCTACTTCACATGTTCTTAAGTTTACAAATCTACAAGCTTTCCCATTAAATATTCAATTCAGCTCTGATAAAAAACTGTATGGGCCAGAAGAGAAGACTAAGAGCATCTGAGTCTCTTAAAGTCATTAACTTCTTATGGTACAAAGACAGCTGGACTGTGAGTCGCCCTTAAGATCTGGGAGGAGTTGGTGTGACTTGCTGCTATGAATGGTGGGTCTTGTCCTTAGGTAAAGCTCTCTGCCACCTGATGTGTCTCCAAAACAAGAGCATTCACAGATACAGAACTTATTTCAGTGAACAAGTATATGTGTGTCTGCAAACTAGTTCAGTGTTGAATTACTATACATAATTAAATCAGGCTTTTAGCTTTGACTTGTATTTTATATGTCACTTATGAGGTTACAGAGAGGTAAACAAACACAAAAATAGTTTTGGGAATATTTCATGATCACTATTGGCTGTAGCTCTTCAGAGCTTGTGAAATCTTGTGAAACCAGTCACAGATTTTCCATTGGTTTAAATGAAACTGCATCTGACCCAGACAGGAAAGTTTATCAGTATTTGAATTATATTTGAATTATATTTTGAAACTAATCACACCTAAAAGCTAAAACTTGTAAATATCATTCTCAGTAAGCTAAAAAAGTAAGGCAAAATATATATGACCTTGATTAATCTATAAATAATATTATACTTTTCTGCACTGTTTCAGTATTTTCCCTTTAGTTATCTGGTCATAAAGCATCATAGAAATTAGTAAAATTATACTAACATATGGGTTATGCTACAAAAGACTCCTTCCTCTTGGCAACTCCTCTTTCAGTATTTCAGCATCTCCTGCTGGCCCAGCAGTGTATTCCTAATGAATGAATAAATTAATTGAAGCCACCTCTTAATTCATTTTATACTGTGTTTCTTCAGAGGATATGATTGTAAAAGAACAGATCTAACTCTAAGAAAAAGAAAGAATCACTAAAGTTAGACTTCAAAGGCCATTTGCATCCCCTTGTGTATTTTTATGCTTATATCCTTTTTGTTTCCCTTTTTCTGATTCCACTGAAAGCTAAAAAACGTAAACTAAATCTTTTAAAAAACTTAAGAGGGAATTATGTCAAAACATCAAAAGATCTTTGGAAAGGTTTTTGAAATCTGAAAAAAACTGAAAGAAATTAAAGCTTCAATTTCTGATATTGAACTGGGCAAGGTCAATCAAAATAATCTGGGAAGACTTGGAAAATCAGTTGAGGAGAAAGGCAGGACCTATGCATAAGGTCAGACATTAAAAGAGTTGTCTTACTTTTTTTGATTTGCTTGTGATGATGATAGCCTAGAGCTTAGCGAGGGTATTTGTACACTTAATTCTGTAAATATGCATTTGGTGGATGGGGACATCCAAAACAATCTATAAGTCAATATCCAAGTTGTTCACTATTGTTCTTAGCAATGAGGAGGGGAAAAAAAAAAGGGGGGGGAGGAAATATTTTATTCCAACTTCTTCCAATTTAAACATTTGCCTTTTTCATTGTGAGTATTTTTCAGGCTACATTTGATTAAATCTATTATATCTTGAGAAAGATAAAAGAGACCTGAAAATGGAAAAAAGAAAAATACTACTCTTGGAACACAAATTTTTAGACTTTTCCAGTTTGCCTTTGTCAATTAGAAAAATTTTAAAATCATTTTTTTTCTAATACTATTTTAGTTTAAGTTGAAATCTCCTTTTTTTTTTTTTTTTTTTTTCATGCTGTCAAGTAAATTAAAATGCTACAGCAGCACAATACTTTTATTTTTATTCTCTTTGATCATGAACAGTTCTTGGATGTCAGGTCATTATCTTCCTGAACTGATTTTTTGCCAAACAATGGTATTTTCTAAATTGCTATGGAGTAAAAGATGGGAAGCAGGTTTTGGGTTATAAACCCTGATATACTATTTTTCCTAACCTCCTCATCCACCCACTCAGAGCACTTGTCTCCATGAAAAGTTTTTCACAGAGCAACATCTTTGTGGTTCAAACTGACCCCCCTTCTTTGAGTGCATGTCAATTCAAAATACATATGTATCTGGATTGCAGGTATATGGTACAAGGATGAGAAAGGGATATGTAGTCCAGGTTGTTCAAACCTCAAGCACTCACTCATTCTTGGTTCAGGGTATGATACGTTTGTCCTTACCTTCCACATCAGTCAGAGATAGTAGTTATAGAGTAGGAGCAAGGGAAAATCCTCAAATCCTTCCTAAGCATATTTATCGTTAATTTAGCTTGGAAGGATACAGTACACATGGGGGCATGGGCTAAAAGGAGACAGATTAGTTTTCATTTCATGTACAGTTGAAGACGCAGTGAAATTTGGTGGGGTTTTTGTTTTTGTTTTTTTTTTTTTTTTTTTTTTTAAACCTTTAAGTAACAGGCAAGCTGTGCAGCTATCCTGATTAAGTGTAGCTGTAAGCTAGGGCTGTAAACCCTTCTTTGCACAATCCAACTACTGGCATATTGCACAGGCTAATGAGAAAAATAACAGAAACTACATAATGATTTTCTTCCCGTCTCAGACACAGGCTGGAAGCAGAGTTAATTGTTATTCTTTCTCCAGGGTAACTGTCAGACCTTAACTCGCTCCTGTAGTTGCTGCTCCCTGAGATAATGGAAACAAAGTACCAGACTATATAGAAATTTGTATTTGTCAAGTGTTCACGGGCATCTCACCTACTGCCTGCTGGGGGCAGGGAGACGGGGAAGAGGCTGTTATGTTAACCTCATTTTCTCTGCTGACGTATTGCGAGCGTGTGTTTTAACAATAAAGAGCTGGCAAGCATTCGGTGCTCACACGTCTACGTTATAGGTGCCATGAGGCCTTTCCGCTTGCGTATGTATTTTACTAGCTACTGTCAGTTTATCCCGTTAACCTGGCCGAGGCTCTGCAGGATGTCAGATCACAGAGTTCCCCACAGTCCAATAGGACCTTAAAATTCAAGAGTCTCTCCAAATACCCTCGTTAGTCTCTTCGCTCATTTAGGAAACAGCAGAAGTTTTCAGAACTGTGCTCTGGACTAATACCACTTAACTTCAGGCTCGTACTCTGATCATCTAGTTACTCTTGGCTTTCTTTGTAAACAATGAAAAGAGCAAATACATCATAGGAAAAAATTCTTGTGTTCCTTATCATCTGTATTTCTCCATCTCTCCTGGTAGCATTGTGTAACATTGCATTAGAAGTTTAATTGTGATTACAGAGTGGCTGGGACACTGGGTTTCCTGGGATAAGGATTTTTTTAAAAAAAAAAAAAAATTCTGTTCTTAATCTCTGAAGAACCTCGATTACCATTTCCATGGTCTAATAAATACTTGTGCTTTGTGTAATCTGCACTACCTAATGATTTAATGTACACAAAAATACACAATATATGCATGTATGCATAACCATATAATTTTCCAATCAGCTCTAGTCATAATGGGCTTCATCTGACCATCAAATTTTGACCCAAAAGCCAATCTTAATATTTGAGCTTGGGGTATTTTTTCATATTATTTTCAACTCAGGTTATAATTTATCCAATAACTTCAGATACCTTCCTAGACATGTTTCTTTGAAGATCTACTGAAAGCAATTTACAGGTTAGAAAACAGTTTCTAAGCTCAGATGTATAATTTGCATTAGGTAGTAATCATTAAAATAATGATTATGTGCAAATAAATTTCCAAAAAATGACTTTTTGTTTATTTCTCCCGATTCTCCTCTGTAATATATATTCCTGCTAAAAAAAACTGTATTTCTCTCCTGAAGTGTTTATTGCTGGTTTTCAATGATAAATTCCTCAGATCTTTCAATAACCCTTAAGGATATTGTGTCTTTCTTTATTTCATGATCTATTTGATTAAGTTTTTCAGACACTTTACTTCTAGCAATGTATTTTTTCCTTCATCTTTTTGCTCCTTTTTACATCAGAATGTATTCTGGTGGAATTACATTAGGAAATAAAAGATTTTTATCTAAAAACATGTTCTTTTTTCTGCTTTTTCATTAATTTTCCACTTGCAATTTGAAATACTTGATGTATGAGACAACTGATACTCTAACACTTACAAATTCATCCACTTTGTAGCTGAATTTTTACCGGTTTAAACCACTTAATGATAACTATGTTAATTATAATTTGCAAACCTGTGATGTGCTTTTACCTCTAAATCTTGAAGAATTTTATGTACATGACTGAACATTCTCATTTCCTTTTCTAAAGAAGGAAATGGAAATCTTTTACAACCTAACAGAAGTCATGTGGAGAGACCTCATCTCTCTCCACAGGCCCAAAGGGCAGTCTAGAAGGCTGACATGGGCAAAAGGCCTTATTTTTTGACAGCTAATAGGTGAGATTAATCCTATTCTGAATGATGGGAAAATAAGTACAATATGCCACTGGGGACTGAATTGCAGACTCATGCTTCATTAACTGCTTTTTCTTTATCTTTTCATTTTGACTATCATTCTATCTAAATCAATCTTTAAAACTGAACAGTAAAATTTACTACTGAGGAACTGAGGATTTCTTATTATTACTTTAGAGCCAACTTTGTCTTTGATTACCCCTTTCATTTGGAGGGCCTGTAGATAATTCCCCCATTACAAGAGATGTGCTTCTATCTTAGCTATCTTAAATCAAGTTAAAACTGCATGTTTTTTTAATGAATTTTAGATTATGTTACCTATCTATATCAAAACCACAAATACTAATCACTTACAAATTTACAAGGTCTGCTTACAGCTGTATTGTCATACTCTGGATAGTGTAGGTTCCCTCTGGAGAGAGTAGCAAGGAAATGACTAGTGAAAGCTCACAAACCAGCTACAATCGTTTTATTCATCCTTTTACACACTGTCCACAGTTTCTTATATTCAGAGACGTTTTATGCTTTCTGAATCCCTCTCCGTCCTGACACGAGGGAATGATGTGTTCTCCAGACAAGTTATGTTCATTCTTTTGGAAAAGCTTTCAGTGAGCTTAGGTCCATCTCCCATTTTTTTCTCGGGCTGAACTCTGCTTTTCTGTTCCATACTCACTTATTCTGGAGGTTTATAGCTGATGCCTAAAGTGCAATGCCTGCTGGGTCTCATGATGCAGTGAATAATCCAGGTAATAACATACACTAAAGGAAATTCAGTCTCAAATTTGGCACAGGATTATGACCACACGGCACAGTTTTCCCGGAGCTGATGGAGAAGGAGAAAGGAGAGTGAAGGAGGAATTAACACTCCTCACATTCTCGCGTCCCGTCTTTCCTGTTGGCCACTTGTGCCACTTGAACCTTTCCCAGTACCCAGCACACAGTTCTGTAGCTCTTCTCTGGCCCCAGCAAAAACACAGGAATGGGAACCCTAGGTACCACCTGGGAGGCGATCACAGTTTTCTACTTGCAGTTTTCAGCTGTGACCCTGCATTATAATGTGACCTTGTGCAGGGTTCAAGATAAGGAAATGCTCTCCCCAATCTGATAAATGCTTTCCCCAGTTTCCATTGGGACTTAGTGGATTTCCTTTCCAATGCAAATACGAATTGAATACAAAATTCTGTATTTTCATGGGTTGCAGGGAGAGGTCCAACATGGTGGCAAACTGTCTGACTTACGATGATGTTTTCAGCAGAGCTGAATGACCAGAATTGTTTAGATTTGACTGACTATAATTTTGCTTTCAAGTGTACATATGTTCTTCCATAACAGATCAAGCAATGATTGGCCATTTTGTATGAGAATAGTAACTTACATAGTGACCTTAATCCTCATAATTTATAACAACTAAGATGTAATTAGCACTTAGCAATGAATGGCTGATTTTAAAAACAGTGCAATCTTGGCATTTAGTATAACAAGCATTTATAAAACAGTTTACTCCATGATTTTTCACCTAACATTCTCCTGTCTGAATTGCATGATTTGCCACTGATGAAGTGGTAAATATTTCTTTTTTTTTTTTTTTTTTTGGTTTTTTTTTTTGTTTTTGTTTTTTTTTGTTTTTTTTTTTTTTGTTTACAGAGTTCTTCTATATACAACAGACTGTGCTAACAAATGTTAGAGACCATTACATTACATAAGGTGTCTGGCTGAGATGATTATTTTTGCTGATAAGTAACATGTCAACAGATCATATTTTCTCTGTATATTTTTGTCTGTATAAGCCTCAGATGTAAGGTTTTGAATCCTTGTTTGTATGACTGAAGGAACCAGCAGAGAGGGTTATGCTGGTTAAGAGGGTGGGAGGGCGGAAGTCATGGAACTGGTGAATAGGTGCGAGGTCAATGAGAGAATTATTACCAGTTAGGGATGATTGGTCAACACTGGAGGTCGACCAGACACAGGGACTGAAGACAAAGCAGGAAGGAAAGTTGCAATTATCAGCACAAAATGCTTCAGAGGAACCACTGAAGGATGATGTCTCCTTTCTCTATACAGTTTCTCTACAGAGCAGTCTGATGAAGGGCTTGAACATGCCATAAACTGGTAGACTGGCTTATGAAACAGAGCCACTTTACTTCCCAGGGTTATTTATTTTCTACAGCTATGCAGAAGTCAATTAGTGTTAAGAATCATAGGGTTTAGTCAGCTCCAGGGAATTATCTCAGGCAGATTTCCACTTTTGCTAGGTCCTACATGTGCTATGTTCTCTACCAGCCACTGCATGCTGTTTATAAGCCCACTGTGTCATAAAAATATTTTAGATTTGTTTGCAGATATGTTGCCTTCCCTACTTAAAAATACAGCTTTATTTAGCTGAAACACTATGGAAAAAAGCAAACGGCATTCAGGGCATTCTGTATATGAGCCATGGCTCTCAAGACTCTAGGACTTCAGCACACATCTTATAATTGGCTTATGTTGCTTTGTGTGGCCAACAACTTTCTGTAGCTACAAAGATCAATATTTTTTTTTACTTCTGGACTTATCCCCAAAGTAAAAGCATTATTTGAGTGTAGTGTTTACAATCCAAAATGCCAACAAACAAATTGTATCACAAAACTTTAAAAGAGCCAGATCTGTACAAATCTTTTTATTGTATGAAAGTCCTTTTTTTTATTTCTTTTAACTACATGCTGCCTGAACTATGCCAGGGAAAATAGGAGGTTGAAAAGGTGTAAGATAATGATAAAAAAGATAATGATAAATTATATGATTAAGAAAATGATAAACTATAAAAAAGATAACAAGTCAATGATAAAATAGAACCATATTTTTTTCTAATTATAGTATAAAGAAAAATTAGTGGATTTCTGTAAGAAAATGCACAGATTAACATTTCCAAAGGGAAAAATCTTTAAAAGGATTAGATGCTCATACTCACAGGTGGATTAACTGCTGTGAATAGAAAATGTCAACTCTGTTCCCAGTCTGTAATACCAAGAATATTGAACAATACATATTCTCCCTTAACACAGAAAGAAACATGAAAGCATCAACTTTAGTGAGAACTTAAAAAGCAAGCACAGCTCAGAGAGTAATTATTATAGTAAATGGATCATCCAAGCACTCCCTCTGCATGTCTTTCAGGGAAAGACAAGAGAAGAGTTTCCATAGGCTACGTCCAATGCAAAAATAAAAAACCAAAACCTCTCTGGGAAGCAGGAAAGTCTATTATGTTTTAGCAGTCTATATAGACAAAAGTAGATGGAGATAATAATTCAGCAAGTTCACAGAGAAGGAAAGTTTAGAGCAAAACACACATTAGTTTCTCCCAGGCTTCACTGGATAAGTTCATAGAATCATAGAATTTTTGGTTGGAAAAGACCTTTAAGATCATCGAGACCAACCATGGAAATTCTTCAATATATGAGCTTGTCTGGAGAAGGAATCACACATTCAGGGACAGGCAGAGAGGTAAGGCAGTAAGAAGATTGGAATTCACCGCTGAAGGAGGCAAGACACATATTCTACCAAATCCTGACATCACTCCATTTTGGAGTTAAGGTGGAGATTACGACATGTGTCTTTGCTGCCTTCGCTGCTAAGCCCAACTGCGAGGTGAGATGCTTAGAACTTTGGAGAAAGGATTGCTTTCCAGAGATTTTTCTGCAGATCCAACAATTCTGAGAATGAATCATTTAATACACTCTGTAAAATTTTATGAAGCAAATAGCATCAAGAATTTATTTTTCCTTGTATAATTTATTAAAAGATAATTCAGGCCCAAATGTCCCATTCTCCTGAAAGAGGTTTAGACTGAAAAATAGCAGCCATGAAATATCTTAGTCAGACTTTGGCCCTTAACTCTGTAAAGTGTACTCTTTGATTAGCCATACGTATGTTCTGCTCATTCTCCTGATAACTAGTTCTTGAATCTGCTACTGTCATCATCTGTGGCATTTCTACACTGATCTATGGACTACATTGTTTTGACACAGTCATTGGAGCTTATGAAGAAAGGAGATATACAACTAAAATACTGCTATTTCAGTCAGGAGGAAGACCCTGAAAAAGAGTGTGTGAAACTTAAAAAGGAAATTGTGGTGGGTTTTTAGTTTGTTTTCTGGTTTCTTGAGCTCTAAAGGATCCTGTTTTCAAGGTTTTCCTTGAACTGCATAATTACGATTCCAGAAGCTATGGCTTTTAATTGTCAGCATCACAATAAAAATCAGAAAAAACAGCAACCTTAAAAATAGATTCACTTTCCCTCCACAAATTTGTGTGGTTCAGTGGAGGCAGGAAAGGACGAAATGAGTTTTCATTTCACTCAAGTAACAGTTTAACAACTTGTGAAAATAAGCTGAAGCTGGTGGAGAACGCATGAAATGAACATTTCCAGAACACGAAAGGTAGAGAGAATTTTTTGTGTTATAACAATTGCTGTATATCACAGGACATAAGATATTTTGTCCCAGCAGACAGCAATCTGATTGTGTAAGGCACTGAAGGTGAAAAGAGTGGCAATAATGCCTCTCATGACAAATTAGCAGCTGGAATGATGTATCAACTGGTCTGTAATACTAAGGCTGCAGAAGTAAAAGTACAAATACTCATATGTACATTAGATGTACCACTAGTGTTGCTTTCAGGGACTTCCCTATCTAAATCACAGGAGTCCTTCTGACACCAAGAGAAATTACCATTGAAAATTGAGGCAAAAAGGTTGTTGAGTACCTCAGCCTTCCCCATGTCAGTGGCCACCAGATAGATACCCTGTCTCATTTATTGGGGAGTGGGGTGGGGAGGTGAGGGTACAACTTCTTCTGTGTTCCTTTTCTGACTACGGTACCTGTAAGACATGTAGCTCCACTTTGTGGTGTAGGCTCTGTGTTTGACTAAATGTGTCACTACATTAGAAAATAATTTAGTTTTCTGGTTTGCTCCCAGATCCTAATTCCTTGACCTTTCATTCAGTGTGCGTTACCTCATCTGAATGTGAGTAAATCAATTAATTTCCCCTGCTATTAAGTATGTGTGCTCTTGATAATAGCTGCAATTCTAAAATCTGAATTATTGTAAGGGACCTCAGGAAGTCATTATTCCAACCTGCTGCTCAAGAAGGGCTAACTTCAAGTTGGATAATTTACTCAGGGCCTTACCTAGTAGAACTCTGAAAATATCTGTGGATGGAGACTTTACATCACTTTAGGCAACTTGTTCCCATTCTTAACTGCTGTCACAGAGAAGAATTTGCTCTTAAATCCAGTAAGTGTGTCCCTCATGGCAGCTTGTGACTGTTGTTGTTTCTCTGCTGTGCTCAGAGGAGCCTGGATCTGCCTTCTCCAGACACTCAGTATTGAAACACAATAGACTCCCTTAAAGCTTTTTCAATGCTGAAACTCAGGTCCTTCAGCTGCCCTTTGTATGCCATGAGCTCCACCTCTCTTTCCATCCTCATGACAATCTGCTAGGTTTATTCCAGTTTGCCACTTTCATTCCTGCACTGGGGCAGCCCAGGTCGACACAGTACCACCACAGACATATTTGCAAGTGGTAAATGGAAACAATCACCTCCCTCTGCGTACTGGCTGAGCTTTTGGTAATGTAGCCCACAGTGTGGTTGGCCTTAACGACAGCAGGGGCACACAGTCAACATGGTCAACCTTTCAAGCAGGACCTCCAAGCTCTCTTCTGCAAAGTTGTGCCATGGTTAGTCAGTTCCCAGTCTGTGAATCTGCATTGGATGATGTCAGTTCCAAAGTTTTCTCTTTTTTTAAATGAATTTCATGATGTTCCCATGATTCTTCAATCTTGATTACCTTCCTCTGACTGTTTCTTTCTTAGACTTTCCCTGGACTGCTTGGCATTCTTGAATTTCATGACAGCTACTTGAAAACAGAGAGGGGAGGGTACAAATGTGTTCTCTTTTTCCTATTCTGTGAAATATTATAGAAAATAAAGGTTTTGAAAAGAGGAAAGGAATGCCAGGGGGTAGTGAGGGCTGGGGGCTCCCTGGGGACAGGGTACTGGGGACTTCAGGAGCTCCTTGGGCCATTAGAATAGCCAGCGTCCTTCCCCCCGCCCCCAGTGACAGAGCAGGGCATGCTTCAGAGAAGAGGACCCATTTCTGTACCAACTCCAAAATCTCACAGCTGGTAATTTTGCCTAAGAGACAATGGGACCAAGCCCTACATACTCTCTTCGTATAAGTATAATTATTATTCCAAAGGATAATGAGTAATTACTATTGCTGTTTTGTCATATAAAGCAACCCACAGTAAGTGGTATGATAGACACAGCGATGTAATTTGACTTACAATAGAACATAACACATTCAGATCCAGATGGTCACGGATAAAGAGAAGCTTTTATGTATAGCCAGTGAAAGCCCAACCTCACCTACATGAAGATCTAGTTTAAGTGGCTGATTTCTGAATTCTCATGGAGCAATGGAAAGAGGAACAAAACACTGACACCATTTGTCATTAGCAGCAAGAAACTAATAGGCAGAACCCTGCTATAACATCTATCCTACAGTGATTGTAATTGTGATGGTGGGACTTATTAGCTGCAAAAAAATTGTTGCCCTTAGAGGCAGCTAATAAAAAATGTGCCACTAATAAACATAGTGGTCCTAATGATAATTTATGACCAGCTCATGGTTATAACGAACATTTTGCAGTAAATGGATGGTGCTAAATGGAAAATAGAAAGTAAAGATTCAAAGAAAGGTATTACATTTCAGAAAACAAACTTCAAAAGTCATGCTGTCTCTGTTCATGTCGCTTTTAAGCATTAGCAGTGATATTCATTGCTGTGAAGTCATATAGATGATCAGCAGCTATTTAGAAAGCCAAACCAGGAAGCTGCAAGCATCCTTTAATTCCACCTTAACATTCTTTCAGTAATTATCAGTTGTTAAAAATATAAACTAGTGTTCTTTTTACTTGTGATCAACTAGAGAAATATCATGAGAGATTAGACAAGTAATAGGAAAAAACATACTTATTCTGGCTTTGGTGTTACAGCAGTTCAAATCACAAGCTAACATCAGTATTTTTTCTCATGGAGTCTGAAGGCACATAAATATTAAAATGCAATTTGAAAGTTTTGGCCAGGTCCCAGAACAGTATTGTTTATGCAGTGTTTGACAGTGCTATTCAAATAAATCAAGTAACAAATGTGTCATGATTACTGTTAAAGTGGAAACTGCAGCACTAACAACTATTAAGATAAATGATGCCATGGGTGGAAAATATGAAAATATTTTATGGGTGCTCTGTCTCGGTGTGTATGGCTATGCGTGCATGCACAATCAGCTGTCTTTCAGGAAAATTAAAACTGCATCCAGGGATGAATATTGCAAACATCCAGCTCTGTAAACAACCAGCAACGACAGCATATTCACTTGCTCTGCATGGAACTAAATGGACTTCTGCTTTGATTTTTCACTAAATCTTTGCTGAGTTTTAGGTAAGCTTGGAGTTTTTTTTAAACTGATTTTACTTACAGATGGAAAAATTTCTGGCAGCAATCACAGAAATACAAGGACTTACTTGTTTGTCTATAGTCAGCCGTTTTTGGTTTTATTTGTTTTTTCTTTTTTTTTGTAGCAGCATGTTGTTGTAGGATATTAAATTGTAATCAAAAGTAGAGTATAAGCTCCAGCAAAAAGGCTTGAATTACATGTCTAGTGGGGGACTCATCACATTTGAGGCCCCATCTTCATAAAGTTGACACCTACAACTGAGCTATTCAGTTCTCTCTATCATCATGTGATCTGACCTGTTTGAGATGATTCAATTTAGCCAATGTCACTCTGTGTCTATAGGCAATGTTTGCATTGATGTCACATAAATCTCCCTCCATACAAGGTCTGGACCATTGTGTGTTGTTCTGTTGTCTATGGCTCTACGAAGCAAACAGGACATAGGAACCTATTTGTCTTGTTAGCTGTCCAAGGAGCTCAGAAATTTCTGGTTAGTTGTCCTCACTTTCTGCTGTTAGTAGGAACAGTTAGTCTGAACTCAGCTAGCCATAAATTAATGCAGATTTCAGCTGGTGAGCATCCTTAAAATGGAGGAGGTAACTATGGGATGACTTCTTAGATAAATCTGACATGAATAAAAATAGAAACTTGATGTGGATCACTGACCAGTAAACAGAAGCACGTTTTTTTCACTCTTAGTGGGAAAAGACCTTAAGCTTTGTATTAAGCTGACAGTGCAGAGTCTCAGAACTTGTCTGACCTCACCTGGGCTTGGTCTGAATTGGAGTTGTTTCTCTGTAGAGAACAATCATCTGGCCATAAAGTGATGAATGAGGAATTGTGTTTTAGTTAAACTGTAATGATAACAAGTACAAATAACATTAGAAAACAGCACAACACCAGAGTAAAGGGGCAGTATAGATGAAGAAGGTCTTTGTATAACAATTTTAACTGTATTATTAATTAGGCTTTTCTGTAATTTTGTATGTAATTACATAATTTGGATTAGATAGACTGTTAAAACTTTAATTGGGCTAACGATAATTTCATAGCTCCATATGTATGGTGTGGTCTATTTCAGTCATAGCAAGACTTTTAGTGTAACAGGATACTAATGAGCTTGAAAAATTAGACATCAGCAGCATATTTAAAACCAGAGCAATTGCAGTTTAGCTTGGTCTATCTCTAGTTTCAGCTTTGTAAATAACAATGAGAATAACATCCTCCTCAGAAAATTGATTAGTGTATACGAAGTTCATTGGCAAATTCTGTCATTAGCACATCTCTGATGCAGTACACTGATTAAAGAGTGCTCTATGAGTTTTCCCTGGTCTATAGTCCTAGTAAAGCTCGTTTGGCCAAAAAGATGAGAGTTATGTTTCAAACAGATTTGGTAAACAAAGAGATCAAGGTCCTGTTTGGGAAGAAGACATTGCCATCAGAGCCAACAGAAGACCTCAGAAGACAGCCAAGGTATGCTGTGGGAATAACATAACCCTTTCACCTGTAGAAGAAATTTTGGATATTTCTGTAGAAAGAAATTACATGTAGAAGAAATTTTGGTATTACTAAAAGAAGACAAGACAAATTTATGCACAGCTCACCATCAGTGTCCCTTCCTGTTACTATGGATCTACCCACACAGAAAAAAAGTCATAATCAGTCTTAGTGAAATTGCCACATGCTTCATCAGCTAAGCTCAAACAAACCAGACACAAACCAATGGCGTACGCAAAAAAAAAAAAAAAAAAAAAAAAAAAGACTCTTAAAACATTTCTGAAGAGTTTGAATACTGTGCATGTAAATAAAACTGTAGTAGAACTTTACAGCTAAATGCACCTATTAAGTTTTTAATTAAAGTTCATGGAGCAAGTACAGAAAAAGGGAAAGAAGATTAGGACTGCAAGAAGCATTCCAAAATTTAAGCAGTCATTTGAGACCAGGTGGAAGGTCGGAGACGGTCAGTGCCAGTAGTCCTGACAGTCCAGCAGAAATAGG
The DNA here is from genome assembly GCA_000699545.1 of Podiceps cristatus. NCBI lineage: Eukaryota > Metazoa > Chordata > Aves > Podicipediformes > Podicipedidae > Podiceps > Podiceps cristatus. The sequence continues at coordinate 35,878 of KL273039.1, forward strand.
TAAAAGATGATATTTGGCCTGCTTCAAAAACTCATTTACCAAAGAAGGACTCCTGTATGGGTGGGAAGTAGAATCCAGATGCTGATATTTGGCCTGCTTCGAAAACTCATTTACCAAAGAAGGGCTCCTGTATGGGTGGGAAGTAGAATCCAGATGTGGTGTAAGATGCCACAGGCCTGAGCAGGAATTTTCTCTGTACAGTGTACTGGGCAAGTCTGGAAGTGTTGTTTATGACCTTTGCTTTAGCTAAGGTGATGTTATATCCTATTTTAGACATGGATCCCACTTCATCCTGAAATGCCTTCAAAACTTTTGTTTATGATAGAAGAGATGTAATTTGGCATTTCCATCCTATATATTTGGAATTTATGTAAATATATATACACACAGGCATATATGCACATTTATTTCCTAGCAGTTATGTTAAAAAGCTAGTGATTTATTAGGTAAATTGGAATTTTTCTTTTCCTACCCCTCCACCTCAAAGGTTCATGTCAGAATAACTTCTTGCCTTATTCTTTTGCTGTTTTTAATGTAACACAGAATTAAAACATGCACTTTCATTTCTTACCAACAGACATCATCAGACAAAAGAGATATATTTCAGATTGGGTCTGCTGATTGCTGTCATGGAATCATAGAATCATGGAATCTTTTGGTTGGAAAGGACCTTTAAGATCATAGAGTCCAACCATGTCTAACCACCACTAATCCCTGTCCCTAAGCACCTCATCTGCCCGTCTTTTAAATCCCTCCAGGGATGGTGACTCCACCACTGCCCTGTGGGCAGCCTGTGCCAGGGCCTGACAACTCTTTCAGTGAAGAAATGTTTCCTCATATCCAGCCTAAACCTCCCCTGGCGTAACTTGAGGCCATTTCCTCTTGTCCTCTCGCCTGTTACTTGGGAGAAGAGACCCACCCCCACCTCACCACAACCTCCTTTCAGGTAGTTGTAGAGAGAGATAAGGTCTCCCCTCAGCCTCCTTTTCTTCAGACTTTAATGGGAAACGCATAATTTTTTCACCTTTTTTTATTTGTTTGTATTAAATACATAGGCTGTTATGTGTCCACTTGTCTATGAAGATAAAACCATGTCTTTTTCTAATTAATTTCTGTGAAATACAGTATCCCTAAAGAACAGTGAAGTGATAGTCAGTTCACTTACAGCCTGAGGAGAAACAGAATGTTCTCATTTGTGAAAAAAAAAAAAAAAAAACACATGGAATGGTTTATATACCTTCTAATGCCTGCTGTTACAAAGCTAGAAATGTGTGCACTAAAATTCTTTGTGCATGGATATAAAACATGCTTTCCCGAATTATTAATTCACATATCCATGAACTGCTGTGGATTGAACATGCAGATATTCATGGAGGGACACAACAAAAGGGGCATGGCCAATAAAGTGACATTACAGAAGGGCACTTAACTGAACAATAGTCAATACCCACTAAAAATATTGCAGACCTATTGCACTAATGTGCCAATAAACTTTTTTTTTTTTTTTTTTTTTTTTACATAACTCTTCCTTTGCTTTCACTTTTTGTGGAATAATAGTTTCTCCTGTAAGTTACTCAAAGTAGTCCTTCTTTCTCATTGTGCAATTCTATTATTACCCTGATGACAGAAGTTCTCACAATCAACTCATATATTTTAGATCCCAAAACAGAGGCATTATTCAGACCAGTCCTCTGTGATGAAGACATTCACATAAGTATAGAAGATTAGTTATCCAATTAGCTCTCACCATATGTAGATGAATCATACCTATTTGCATTCACTGAACATAAAGGGAATCTAGTGTGACCAGCTCAGACATAGACATCCACAGCTGATCAGAAGAATCCATCCAAGAACTGGGAAGACTCTGAACTGTAATTCTTAAATTCCCTTTTCAGAGGTTTCCTGGTCCCACAGATACTGAGTTTTCACCTATGAAGCCAATGAGGAGCTTAAAACAACCTTATAAAGCTCTAGAAAATGTCTGTCTGCTCTGGTCATACCCAACCTAATGACAATCAACAACCAGCCTTCACTTCTGAGCTCTGAAGGGCCTGTTAAGATGTTAGGAACACACAAAACGCTCCCCAGTTCAACTTCACATGCAGTGGGAGTTGCCACTGTGTCTCAGAAACACAGCTGGAGGAGATATTTCTCTTTCTAGTGGGTATCTGCAATTTTCTTCTGGCAAACAGGACACTGGTTTGAATCCCACCTCTGTCCAAACTGTGCAACTAACCCAAGTTCTTCATTTTAAAAAATCCGATAAAACTGAACTGTTGGCTTTTCTGAGGTAGAGAAGGCTTTTTATGCCTTTCCTCCACTCATTGTCTTGGAGGAACCTTAAGACCACAGAGAATCAAGAGTTTCCTTTTGTAAGGGTTGAATCTTGGATTTTGCTCCAAGGACTCTTAAATTGTGCCTACACTGAGAGTCCAATGTACTCTAGCATGGTCTTGCATATCCTTGTCTACCAGATAGCTAGGTGAAGGAACTCATTGAAACACACAGCACTTTTCCTCTGCACGAAGCCAGAATATGTATGCAAGGACCAGATAAGGGTTTAACCCTTCATTTCCAGTGCTGTTGAAGTTTAGCCCATGCTTCGGATTTACACAGACATGGTGTGGGAAACAGACAATCAGATGTGTCCAACTACTTAAGTAGGTAAAATCACGATCAGTAGCGACTTCAATACATACAGTTTAACTGTGTTTCAAGACGGACATTTTCTGTAATTCAAGTTACAAATTACAGGATGAAGTTGGCTTTCTTTGGCTTCTCCATCTGACCAATAAATTGTCATGGAGGCTGTAAGAAAGACAAATCCTCAACTCAAACAAGACTTGGCATCATGGAATCAGGAATTACAATAAAAACATCATGAATATGCAAGGAAAAATCTTTGCCTGATTATTTTGATAACCTTTAATACCTTTGTAAAATGTTTACTATAATCTATATATTCTTTAGTCTGGTAGTAAATAAATGATTGCTCCATCAAAAAAAAAAAAAAAAAAAAGGAAAAAAATATCCAAATAAACTGACAAGCAAAACCCAAAAAGCAAACAACTCTATCTTTTTTTTTGACAGAATGAATAAGTTGGGAATATATGTCTTGTTGCAGAGCCTACTGGGCTTGTATTAGCTCCATATGTGTTCCTTATTTTAATCAGATAGCTTTATTCAGTTATGCAAAAAAGATCAAGTTGATCTATTGCAGGGGACAAACATTCATGACATGAAATGTTATTGACAGGAAAAATTATAGAATCATAGAATGGTTTGGGTTGGAAGGGACCTTAAAGATCATCTAGTTCCAAACCCCCTGCCATGGGCGGGGACAGCTAAAGACAGTATTGTAGCTTGCCAGTATTGCAAAGTTAGAAGGCTGGAGTCTGAAAACCTTGTGTTGAAGGTTAATGTCATGCCTTAATGAAACTTTTTTGAAGTTTATGATTAAAAAATCCAGACGGTAAAACAACAGTTCAGGTGAAGGAATGGACCCACCTCACATCCTATAATAAGCTCAATGTACAATTTAAAATGGCACACAAATGGCTTTTCATTTCCAGCTCCTTCATAATTCCACATAATTAAAGGTTTTATAATGTATAAAAGCTATTAAATGCAATGCTGAAATCCTCTGAGAGTAATCTTTTTACTATGATATTTGAAAATATCTGTGGTATATTATGTGTGGTTTTGTAAATGATATGCATTTTTCATAGCTGCTTTCATTAGCAATTTTCATCTTCTAATGGCTGTATAATTAAACCATAATGGGATATTTAGTCTTATGTATATTCATGGAGAAGTAGTTATAACAAAACAAACTATAATTAACTATGACCCCCCCAAAAAAAATTTTAGTTTATACACCAATTTTTATTTTTGACAGTCTTTATTTCTTCCTGCAGAGAATAATATTGACAAAAAACATTGAATATAGACTTGGAAATACACATGAGGTCTTTGTGGCTACAGGTTTGTTTTCAACATGGTTTGTACTAACTCTGGCTAGCGCAATACCTAGGACTTAGAATTGTGAATGGTTCCAGTGATCTCAATACACGACGGGGCACATTATTGTCTAGTCCAAATATACACAACGAAAAAACTCCAGGTAATTTGTCTGATACTTCATTTACTTAGCCCATGGTGCAAAATTAGCTTCTTCAGTATCTTTTCCAACATACTGAATTTAAAATAGTATCCACTCAAATTTTACACCATTCTCTCATGATAGTATTTTGTGGTCTACCAGCTCTAATAATCTCCAGATCAGTAGAAAATGAGACACTTCATGTGTCCACTCCTTCCCAGTGCACCGAGGAGAGGCATGAGCTCTGCATATAAATGAGAATTCATAGCATCCGGATTCTTCTGCATGGAAATTATTGAGCTCATTAAATTCAGGAGAATTTTTTTTCATTGATTTGAGAACTTCCATTGACTTCTGTGGTGCCAGGATTTAATTCTCTCTCTTTGTTACGTATCTGCATCCGAATTCGTAGATGCAACCTTGAATTTCAGATTCATTTTCAAATCAAATCAATAGTCATGGATTTTGAACATTAGCAAGACAAACTAACAATCTGAGTAATTAATTTAATTTAGTCCTTGGCATTTAACATGTAGTGGGCTTTTTATTTTTTATTTTATTTTATTTTGAAATAACTATTTCAGAATATGTGTTTTTATAGATTTTTTTTCTAGTATTCAGAGTGCTAATAAAAACAATACTTATCAGAATAATAATTAGTAGCAATAATTAATTCTTTCTGTTTGATAGTTCATAGAATGTATGGATTTCCTAACTGGGCCGTGCAGCCAGACACGTAAGTTATATAAAAGGCCCTTTACTCCCTGAAGAGGCATCCATCCATTCCAAAGCATTTGCATGTAAATAGTTGAAACTTGCAAGCAGCCCTACCTGAGAAGCAAACAAGTAAACAAAATGAACCTAACAGTCATATTCTACTGTTGAATGTATAAATAGTTTCACAGATAACTCTTCAAATTATGTCCCCTGTTTTGTGTGACAGAGATAGCTTCTCCAACCAATGCAGGAATCCAGGTTAGAACTAACTTTTATCAGGGAAAAGGAGTTTTGACCCGGGTGCATTTTTTTGAAACTTTGGAATTATACCACTGGTCTCCATGGCCACACACCTTATTACTTATTCCAACTGACTCCTACACAGAATAAGATATTCAGCCAGCACAAACAGGGATAGACCAAAGTTTCCCACACCTTATTCTGAATTGCTACTCTTTTGAAACTTCATATGAGGAATCTCACGTTCTTCGTAGAAGAACACCTCTTTGTCTGATGAGAAATTTGTAAGGACAACAAACTTCAAACGTCAAAGATCAGCATAATTTTGTAAACATGAGAGGTGATTAGGTTTTGTAAGTGTATATTGAGATTACCAGCATGCTATATCTGGAGTAAATTTTCTAGAAAGGTAGGTCTGCAATATGTGAAAGATGCAGTTCTGTGATACTACAGAATCAATACTTCTTGTCTGACTTGAAGTTCACCTAGCCAGATTGGAACTTTACAGCTGAGGAAAGGACACGAGACTTGGCAAAGATACCATATATGGATGATGTAGACAAAAATGACGTGACATATGAGAGGCATGGAGATAGGGAATGGATAACAATTATTCACTGACTTTTCTGAATCAACAACAAGGTCACCAAATAAAAGTTGGAGGTGGGAAGTTCAGACCAGATGAGAGAAGTTACTATCTTCATTTCACTTGTATATAAAGCTGTGGAACTTACTACCGCTACTTCTTATGGATGTTTACAGGGACTCAAAAATGCACTTAAAATTTTTGTAGAAATGCAGCCCTTTCAAAGTTTTTAAATGTAATTACATTTCACTTCAGCACTGCATATTGGGATGTATTGATGGAGTTATGGCTGTTCCTCTATTCTTATATTTCAGATGTTTGTAAAATCTACACACACGCTGAGAAAGACAGCTGAGGACACAAGGATTTGTTTTGGCTTGTTGCAGTTTTATGACATGTGCCTAGCTGTGGTTTTCAGAAATAATGGATAGATGAAACTCTAGCTGACTTGGAGAAGTCATATATTCTTTTTGAATCAAAGTGAGCTCTTATACTGCATAATAATGCATTGACATTGAATTCCTATTTGTTTGGAGGTTAGTTTGTATTTTTTTCTTAATGCTGGGCAGGTTGGCCAACAATTTTTGGTAAAAAATGTTTTTTGAACACTGGATAAATATGGGGTTGTGGAGTATTTGTACATCTAATATTTTTAAAAAATGAGACTGGGCATTTATTGTCTTAATCACAGTGAAAACTAAAGTATTCTGGTCCTCAAATTTTTCTCTGATATCCACAAGACCTGTAGTTAGCATGAGATGTGAACTTTTGCTTCTATAGCCAAGGTCCCTCTGTCTGACTTCTGTTATCATGCATTACAGACCTCTGGCTACCATGAGAAATCATTTCCATGAACTTAGAGGTGAGTCTGTGGTGAACTTTGGGACAGACAGTTCAGGGAGAGTCTTGTTTAGTAGAGGTTGCTTTATGCAACTGCATTGCAACTGCTTTAGTTTTACTTGGTGGCTTCTGAAGAGAAATAGTTGGATATCAGCTGAGATTTGCCCAAAACTTTGTATTTCCTGCGGATATTTTTAATTGGATTTTTTTTTTTTTTTCCTTCAACGTATTCAGAAAAAAGGAAAGCAAACTAGTAAGATGAAGGTAATCCTTAGATGGCAGATAGTCCTGCTTCTGATTTCATCAAACTGTCCTTAAAAACATAGAGGTTTCATGCACACACCTTTATTCCCTAAAACACTAGGTGTAGTCACAATATTAACATGTCCTATTGCATTTAATTCAGTAGACAGATTAGAGCTGAGAGACAGAAGTTATTACTGGCTCCTTTAGCCAACTTTCTGCTATTGTGAGGTGATTTTTTTCCTCTCTCATTCCTAATATCAATACCTTGAGAATATGAGGTTTATTTAAGGTGAAAGCAATATCAGGAGCCCACAAAACCAAAACAATATGTGAAATCAAATGTGATATATTTCAATGAAAACGTTAAGTTAGTAGTCTCTAACTTAGGAAAATTGAATTCTCAGAAAAGACGATGCAAATTAAGTTCTATCTATTGTACAAGCCCGAAAAACTAAAAGAAAGGATCACATCTGAAAAACGTATGCTCACAAAACAATACAGGTGAGTCAATTTAGAATTAACAGTTAAATGATGCCCATAAAGTGTACAGTGGCACATATATAAGTAATTACATTAATTATGAACTTATATATGTGTGCATTTTTTTTTATATAGTTATTTCTTTGAGGTTGGCAGTGTGGTTTAGAACAAAAAATTTTGGTGGTATTTTTTAATTAGGCCCAGAATTACCATCTCTATCTAATGCTTTTGGTTATCTTTCCCTTTGAAAGAATTCTTCCTAGATCTCCTTTTAAGCAAATGTTTAAATGCTAGTCAATTAATAGCAAATAAAGCACCAATTTTCACAGAGACAATATTCATAATCTTTGTCTCTAGATATAATTTAAACTGACTGCTCTCTGTGGATGAAATGATGTGCTTATTTATGGAGAAATTACTCTTGACACATTACCTAGAGCATAAGTGCTGTGAGAGCGGCTGAGGGAGCTGGGGGGGGTCAGCCTGGAGAAGAGAAGGCTGAGGGGAGACCTTCTCGCTCTCTGCAGCTCCCTGAGAGGGGGTTGTGGTGAGGTGGGGGTGGGTCTCTTCTCCCAAGTAACAGGCGAGAGGACGAGAGGAAACGGCCTCAAGTTGCGCCATGGGAGGTTTTGATTAGATATTAGGAAACATTTCTTCACTGAAAGGGCTGTCAGGCCCTGGCACAGGCTGCCCAGGGGGGTGGTGGAGTCACCACTCCTGGAGGGTTTTAAAAGACAGGTAGACGTGGTGCTTAAGGACACGGTTTAGTGGTGGAGTTAGCAGTGTTACATTAACAGTTGGACTCGATGATCTTAAAGGTCTCTTCCAACCGAAACAATTCTATCATTCTATGATTCTATGATTCTATGACCTTAGAAACATGGTGGTAAAAATTACATTTTAAATCTGTGAGCATTTTCATAGCATTTTTTTTATCAGAGTTGCTGATATAACATTTTATATATTGCAATTTGTTGACAAGATTCAGTATGAATCCACTAGCAAGAATTAGAATAATTTTTGCTTTAGAAGCAGAATCATGTAGCAAAGTCAGTTTTATTACTTCCACAGAGTATTTAAATAAATGCTAGCCAGCTGGTAGTTTACGTCTTTCCAGGAACATCAGAATATCTGTTGATATCAATGGTGTTTTGAGCAATAAAAGAGTTTTCCTCTTCTAACTTCCACATGAAGCAGAAGTTAGCTCCTGAATTATCATCAGTCTAATTGAGGTTGCACCTGGAGTTTGGAGCCATGTTTTAGATTTTCCAGCACTGGACTGAGTCCAGTGAAGGACTACTAAGATTTCAGGGAACTCAAGCACATAACATGTAAGGGGAAGCCAAGTATGCTGGTTTTTCTCAGCTTGGAGAGAAGAAGAGAAGGCTAAGGAAAGGCTCTAATTGCTATTTTCCTTTATCTACAGTGAATTTAGGAGAAGTGGGAACCAGGCTCTTTCCAGAGACATGCAGCAAAAAGCTTTGGTAAGGGAGATTCTGACTGAGTATAATGGAAACAAAAAATCTGAAAAAAGTTGTTAAAGTTATGGACAGTTTACCAGGAAAAGTGGTCAAACCAGCATCTGCATAAATTTTCAGAACTTGATTGGGCAAGGCCCTAAGTGACCTTAACTAACTTTTAAGTTAGTGTTTGGGCAGAGATTAAACTTGTTGATATCCAGCGGTCCCTTCCAACCTAAGTTAAACTATGATTCTGCATTATACCATGTAGCTACTAATTTTTAGTCCCGATATTCAATCAAATAGTTCTTATTTCCATCAATAAAACATATCTATTAATGAACATGACAGAAAAAAATATTTCCAAGTATGTTTTGGATTTGCATTTCATGTCAAACTTCACTTTATTTTAGTATCCATAAACATCTTTCTCTACAGATCTCAAACAGCTTTTCCAAAACATGACAATGGGGACCATGAAGATTGGAGCAGTTTTCCAAGCATATAGATCAGCCTACAAAAGTATATAATCTGTGCTGGTTTACACTTGTTTTGAACTTTGGAAACAAATGTCTGTACTGGAACGCTTGGAAAGTACACTTGCTTAATCATAAAATCATAGAATATCCTGAGTTGGAAGGGACCCACGAGGATCATCGAATTCAACTCGAGTTCAACACACAAGGCAACTTAAATTTAAACAATATATCTAAGAGCATTGTCCAAATGCTTCTTGAACACCAACAGGTTTGGGGCCATGACTGCTTTCCTGGGGAGTTTGTTTCAGTGCTTGACTACCCTCTCAGTGAATAATTTTTTCCTAATATCCAATCTGACATTAATTATCCAATTCATTTTATTAATCATCTTATCCTGGTCAGGCCTTTAGGAATAATTCAGTCTCAAAATCTGCCACAAGGGTTTACAGACGGGGGGAAAAGGTGCAAATCAATGAATAACGATTTGCTGGTTCTTCATTTTGTTCTGCTGGAAGCTTAAAGTATTGGTATTTTGAATTTGTACTTTGTGAGCGTTGAGCAACTGAGGTCTACTGTATCAGCCCAACATTTTAGCAGAGGCTAGAAAAGTAGTGGAAGCGAGGTACTGAATTCCTTTTAAATTAAGAACGGTTACATGAAGAGGAGTTTTGGAAGCAACTCAGAACTACAAGGGTTAAGAGTGATGATTACAGTCCCATCTGAAACTTTAATGTTGGGGAAGTGATGAACATCTAAGAGAAAGGAGAAAGTTGCAGGTTTGTATAACAGGGTCTCAGATTACTCAGAGTACATTATAAATCTAAACACATTCACTTTTTTCTTAATACTTATTAAGTATCCACCATAATCAAACGCAGTCCTATGCTTTTGGAACAACTGCTCCCATAATTAATAACTTACCTCTTCCAAAACCAAAACCCAGCCACCTCTCTCATGAAACATAGGGATGGTTCAAAATCATAATTCATTCAGTGCCAGAAGTCGCCATAAAACGGAGAGTGAAGACTATTTTGAGAATATTAGTGGGATTTTGATAACTATCTGACAGGTTTCACTTCTGGTTGGGCAGGTAATGTTGCACAAGTCATCTTTGCTTTTTCAACTACGTGTTGATTAAGCATTTTTTCAATGTGGCTAAGCCACTTCTGTATTAAAAACAAGTAAAGGGCTCAGGGAGAAAAATGTTTTCATGGACTTTTACAATCAGAATAGTAATATGTACAGATGTTTCCCCATCAAAATCATTTGCAGTTTGAGAGCTATTGAAGGTGTCTGCTATTGATATAAATTGCCAGCAGAATATGTTAGTATCAAAAATGTTATTATAAGAAGCCAGAAAAGGGAATTATTGCAGCCCAGATAAAAACAGAAAATTGGTTCTCTGTAGAAAAACATTTCAGTCTTAAAGGAACAATAGAGTATGTAGCGCCACTAGTTTTGTTCGTTCAACTTTGTTGAAAACCTACGTGTGTGTGCACAGGAGTATAAAGCCACACACATGTACAACTGAGACTATGGATAAATAGATCTACACAATCATATACATTTATACATTAACAAATACATATTGTATGTTCATTTTATACTCCCTTTTCCTATGATGGTCTTTTCTCACTTTCCCTATGTTTATTTCTTGACAGACAGTTTTTATTTTCCCCCTTTGAGTTATTCCAATTATAGGCTCAGATTTTTTCTGAAAATTCTCTGGGGAAAAATCAAAAGCAATCATAAATTCTGTATCCTATGAGATATCTGGTTTTGACAGTGCCTGAGATCATTGCTGAGGACAAATTCCATGCTGTGTGGAATTGCTGGTATAGAAATAGATGGACCAAATTATTCAATGCTCTAAGAAAAACTCTTTTTTTAAAAAATTATTTCTGTGTCAGTCTCATGCCCAATCCTCCACACTGAATCGTGAAAGGTCAGCAACTTGCAAGGTATTATGTATAGTCATGACAAATGTGTGTTTAGTAACAAGGAAGATGACAATGGCAGTTATGATTGTTATTTTAGCTTTTTCCTCTTTTTTTTTTTTTTTTTTTTTTTATTTTATTTGTACTTTTTATTTTAATTCTTTTTTTTTTTTTTTTTTTTTCTGTATGATTCTGAAGATTTATTATAATGCAGCAACTTACTTCAGACTTTAAGGAATCTTTGGAGAGGCAGAGCAATCTTTAACATAGAAGTCCTAGAGGAGAACACACCTCACATAGTGGCATTATGATACAAATTTAGAAATCAGATTTTTTAAGAAGGGCATTATGTTCACACAATGGTAAGGCTAAGATCTAACCTGTGAGGAATTTTTCAGTGAACTAGTGAAAATATAGATCAGCTGTTCAGTGCTACTTTCATGCTGTGGAGATACACATCAAATTGTGCACAGAGCTATAAAAACAGTGTACTGCATCAAATGCTGGTTACCAATGTCATGTGGATAAGAGCATCATAAATCTGAGTTTGAAAGGTAAGGAAATGGCATGAGTGATATATCACTTAAACTGTTTCAACACCGTGAAGAACAGGAAAAAATGACTGGCGGAAGAACTGAAGGTTAGATAATGCACTCAAACGCACAACAAGTAGAGCTGTAGTGAAATGCCCGTAGTAGTGAAGCAGGGCTGTGCTGAAGAACACCGAGCAACCGACACCGGGTGAGATCTGTTCTCAGCTCAGCCGCTGCCTTGCGGCGGGACTGGGGACAAGTCACGTCGCTCCCCCAGTGGCATCTCTTCGTAGCGGGGAGCTATTGAGATGGCTTTCCTTCTCGAGCTGCCTACAGAAGTCTCTGTAGAAACATATTCTAATGGGAAAAAAAGCATATCAGAAATTATTGAATTCTATGAAAAGATATATATTTGAGGAAAGCAAAGGAAGAATACTGTGAGAAAATTTTAAAACCTGACCATATCTATACATGGTCAATTTTTTACATTTTCATGAAATTTGATTTTTTTAAGCATATGAAGCAATTTTTAGTAATTTAAGTGTTGTCAATATGTTTATTCTGTGCTTATTCTTTTCTATTTTTAGCCCCTTTAGAATCAGGACAAAAAACAAATGGGCCATTGACAAGACCTTCATGCCTTCATGACTACTCTCACATTAGTATAATTAAAGACTTATTTACCTGGAAACTTCATCCACCTGCACCAGCAGCAATACATACAGCTGAAAGAAAACAGTCTCTTTTTTTTTTTTTTTTTTTTTTTTTTTTTTTTTTTTTTTCCGCCCCCCACATAATGGAATAAAAAAACACATTAATTTTGTCAAATAATATTATTTAGCAGGTGTCCAGGCTTTTTATTCAGAGGTCTAGGAGAAAAAAGGCTTTGGTAGCATTTCTTCAATGTACTAAATATTCCTTTATCCAACTGCTGAATCAGATCCTTTGTACCAATAATGATCTTAACATGTAACTAGTGCCAGGTATCCAGAAACCTGAAGAGGTAAGAGGTAGCAACTTTTAACCTTTCTTGCAAGACTGCAATTTCAAACTTTGAACTTTAAAAGTTAAATAAATATGGTGGTGGTGGGAGGGTTATTCCTTTTTTTAACTTTTTAAGTAGTTCTCCATTCAAATTTTAAGCCAAACTCTATACTCCTTATGGTATTTTCATTGCCTTTTCATTGTGCATGCAGGCCTTCAACTTGATGATATCTGGAGCACAAGTTATGCCTGGAAAATGCATTTTATGATTAATAGACATTTCTACCCACATTATTTTTCATAAACGAAAATTCCTTTAGCAGACACTGAACACAAATACTCTTCTATAGAGAATTTCACACAGGATTTTCTATGCAGGTAAGATGAACCAGGAAATAGATAAAACAGAAAATTCAGAATTAAGGCTAAAGATAATGAAATCCAGTTATCTAAAACAGTGATTTTCAGCTTGACACCTAATGACATTTAGAAATTAGTAGATTACTCTGAAGGGTTCTGTAGGAAGTAGGTAGCAAAAGGAATTCCACTGTGCGACACCTAAAATCTACTATATGATGATACACACCTTAAAAAAAATTAGGGGAACATAAGTTGAAAAAGGTTAAAAACCTATGATTCAAAAGTAAAGTATTAATATTAAAGGTTTAAAATAATCTTAAATCTGTCCTATGGTGATAGAAAAATCCAAATGGACAGGTATTACTGTGAATTTATAGAATGTCACTTATTTTGACAAGATAAATTAATGAATATTTCTTTTCAGAATTAGCATTTGTGTCACTGCATGGTGACTTGGCATTGCTTTATATTTTATCCTGAGAACATTGACACTTTAAAATGGGTTCATTATTGAATATGCCTTTCTGTATTTTTTAAAAAAAAAAAAATGCTTTGCTTTCTTTTTTTTAACTATGAAATTATTAAGCATGAAAGATCTGTCTCTAAGGAACTGGGACAAATACAATATGGGACACAGATCAGAACTGAATTATCTGACAAGGTACATTCCCAGAGAGTTAATAGCCTGGAAGAGTTGTGTGGTATTAGTTATTTCAAAACCATCAAGGCCCTGCTTTAATTTCACATTAATATTTAGAGAACATTTCAAGTCAGAAATACACAAACTTGAGCACTACTGGGAATAGATATCCAATTGTCTTGAAAATTCATTCAGAACCTCTTTATGTGTTCTTTTATTGGTCCTGGGAATACTACTAGATTAATGAAATTATTGTCTTTCCAACACAGATAAAAAAGAAGCAACTTCTAAAACCAACTCAAAGACAACCCCTTTAAAATATCCCATGATGGTGCTTTCTTTCCTAGTTGCAGGCTTAAAGCTCCCATTGACATTAACAAATGCTGCAGATGGGCTCAGAGAGAGCACTGCTGCATATCCAAGCAAAAACTCTGGGGGTGTGTTAGAACCAAGATATGTTTAAGGTAAAGCTGTGCTAAGAGCTTCACAGGCAATTAATTAACCATGAACTGAAAAAGAGTCAAGACCTGAAGATAAACAGAGCTTAGAACTCAGGAGATTTCCATCTAATCTCTTGCAAGTCCAACTGTGAGTGCTCATGGTGCAAAGATATACATCATCGTCATCTGCTTCAGATGTGAAACTTTGAGCAACAGAAAGACTGCGAATGCAAAATAATGAAAATAATGACCTTATAAAGTCAGCTAGTCTCTTCCTCTGCTCTTCTAAACTTGCCCCTTGCACTGTAAATCTCTAGACTTATCCTCTCATTAAAGATGAGAGGATCATTAAAGATGAGAGGATTGTTTTTTCAGTCAGACCATTTGAGAATCTCTCATTTTCCACTCCTGCATTCTGATTTATATGGGTTGACTCACATGTTAACAGATCAATTTCCTTGTTCAAAACATGTATATTTTGTACAAGTCTGATGCCTTCAGAAAGGTGTGTCTCTCCAGTGGGTGTTCTAAATCAGATTTCTAAATAAACTGCCTTAGGTTCTGGAGTTGTCTCTCATTCATTATTGACTGTGGATAGGATTTTAACTTCTAGCTTAAATTAGGAGCTTTGCTTTAGAACTCTTTAAGTTTGGTGACATGATCAACTATTTTGACTGACAAGGTGATTGATCTTCAGTTTTTAAGAGTATGTATAAAAAAATCCTCTCTACATTTCCAATGCCTGAAAATTGTGGCCCTAAGTTTGAAAATAAGTACAAAGTTTGTAAGAAGTCTTCAGGAACTAGATAAAAGGTTGTGATCATATCTGCACTCCTGCAGGAGTGGGAGGTATAAAAAACATATTTATGCTGAACAACTCAAGACTTTTGTGGCAGGAGTCATATTGCAAGCTAGCTGCACACATCCTTGTGATAGTCAACATATCTGACAAAATCTAATTAGCTAAGCTTATGTGAGATGAATCCTGCCCTTAACTTAGCTAGATTGAAGTTTTAATAGATCCCTGGAGCTTTCTTTTCATATGGACAATAAGAGAGCTTCTGCCTCACATAGGTCCTTAGGAGAAGAGTCAGAAGTCTGCCCATGGCCATGTTTGAAGCCATTCTCCCCTGTTCACGCCCCCGGGCTACCAGGAGCCACATCATGGGACCATGGGAAGTATCTTTCACCTTTCAAAACTCTTCAGAAGAAATCTAATTTTCTCCTCCAACAACCTAAGAATTGTTATACTAAAGGTTCTTCCTAATCCACTCTACTGACAAGACACTGCAGGAGGCACTTGAAATCTAAACAATAAGGATATAGAAAGTGACTGATTCAAACTGACATGCCTTTGCCTTCCTTACAAAAAACAGGTTCGGTCTTTATGTTTCAGTTTGGGACAGAAAAGTTTGGGACAGAAAAGTTTGAAATCTCAAAAATACCCACAGGACAGGAAGTTCAATTTGTTTCTGGCATAATCCTGTCTTGAATTCTGTTAGGGGCTACTGAAGAGAATTCCTTTAATTGACTCTTTTTTGACAAGTCATATCATTTTAAATTACCATACTGCTCTCATGTTGCTCATTAAATAGGGGATATGATGATAAAGTAGATACAGCTAATGAGTAATGAATATATTATTTATGTATTCTTAAAAAATATGAGTGACCTGTAAGTTAACATGGTTGCTGAATTAATTTTTAATTGGATGTGGTAGTACTGCTCTTCGCATTTCACCTCAAAAGTTTTAAATAATCAGTTTTTAGTTCAAAGATCTGAAAGTTCACCTGTCAGAAGTGGTAAAACAGGGCAGAATAAGGGTACACTTCTCTAAACGGTCTTTGCTGTGATCACAGGAACCTTTTAGAGTTCTGCAATAAATTATTTGCAAAATGAAATCCAAAAGCACCAACTCAGCAAATAACTTAATTGTGTGCTCAACCTTAAGTCTGGGACAGATTTACAAAGATAATAAAGTGCTGAGGTAATAAGATCTTGTTTTCTCTCAATAACATCCAAAGAACTGCAATACTGAGACAAGCTAAAGTTTTGTCCTAATCCATTATATCGATTGACAACAGGAGATACTCGGAACGTAAAAGAAATAGGCATATGCAGACAGGTTCTTCTCTGAGGAGATTATTTGAGCTATTGGCAGTTTATGGAATTTCTGAGATACTGGTTTATGCATCTGGCCGCATTGAGCAGTCAAAATAATGGACCAATTTATTATTAGAAATTAGGAATTATTTACTAGAAATAATATTGAATATTCACAACATCCACTTCAATATTTTATAACATAGGCACATATTTTCTACATACAGACACACACACAAACACACATACTTTTATATATATATATATTAGTGTTGCTTACCAAACTCAGTAGTTTCATTACTTCTTTACCTAGTTATTCCAGCAAGATCATGAAGTTACACCAAATATAAGGAGATCAATTTCAGTCAAGCATCTCTGAGCATGCTCAATCATTCATACTTTCTGTAGGATGTGGTAACACTGCCATTAGTTTTAAATATACTTTAAAATCAGTATATAGAAGCTCTGTGTAGTGAATATAGTGTGAGGACCATGTAATTTCTCAGAAACTGTGATGTCTCAATTAAATCAGTTCAGCATTACAAAAAAAAAGCATAATGTAAATATGTTTCATTTTCACTTGATTTAAGTTACTGTCATTATTAATATTTTAGATGTTTCATAAATATTTTAGGAAGTAAGTTTTCTTTATGTTTACAGAATATAGCATCTGATGCATAATTTAAGAAGAAAAAATATATAAATATACAGGTATTTATTAGAAGCACATAGTCTTAGACTTAGAAAATATCTATGTGCAATTTCTGTGAAGATTATTCTACATGTAGTTTATCTTTTCTCTTTTAGTCATTTACCTTACTTGATTTAATAATTAAAGTTAATGGGAAAAATCTTTTGCAAACCTGAGCTTTGAAATATTTATTAGAAGGGAAATAAAACATCACAAGAGACAAATAAATGAAACGGAGAGACCAGCTTACTCACTGGAGTCGTGTTTGCACAATTCCTAAAGGAAGAAGGAATCTTTCCTCCTTAAAGAAATTGCATTTTCACTAGACCCATTTACCTTCCTTATGGAACCCCTCTTATATTACACCTTTTTCCCCCCTTCTTCTTACTGCAACTAAATTGCAATGAGTTCAGGGATAAAACATAGGGAGAACTGCTTCTTTCTGAAGCCAAGTCTGCACTTGCTCTCCAAGACATGAGTTTGGCTGCCAGCTGAACAAACAGCCTATTTTTTTTTCCCCCCAAGTTTCAGAAATTATAACATTTTCAGTCTAATCATTGCCTTAGCCTTTTAAAAACAGGAAGTATAAAAAATCCCAGAATTTCTAATTCTGTCCAATTGAGACAGACGGCTTAGGACTTTGTGTCTTTTTCTCCCACTTCCTTTTGTTCTTGTTTTCTCAGCCTAAATAGGATTATTGCAATGTCTGAATCCTGGCATGGCCATGGTTTTTCCAGATGTGCTGTCTGCTTAGGGATTAATTATTTTCTTAGCCTGATTATGCTGTTAAGAGTTATGAAAGGGGGACCCGTCAAACCAGCTCTTCAAATACTCTTTTTTCTAGGTCCACCTAAACATTGTTGTCAGAAATATAACCATGGGCTTGAAACAAGATGCCTTTTTCTGCCTGACATCCATTCATTAAGTGCCACCACTTAAACCACCTTTACCCATCCCTCCCATCTTTCTCTGTGTCCTTTCTGTGCATTCATTACAGGGAAAAAGAGTTTTAAGTTTTATCACCTCGACCTTAATAATATTGCCTCTGATCCACTTAACTGGTAGCATCAACATTTTTTCCTAATATCCTAAAAGGCTTGGTAAGACCTGAATCAGTAACCATCAAAGATTGCTTTCTCATTCAGTATCTTTTCTATACCAAATGGTAGGTGAGTTCTGTCTAAACTCTGTAGTGAACCGCACAAATATGTACCTAGAAATGTGTCAGGCTCCAAAGGAAGAGTTGAGTGCATCTGAATGCCTACAAAATACTAAAGGAGTTTGCCTCATGACACACTTGTGAGAAAGGGTAATATTTCAATTCCCATTTCTTTAACTGGGAAATTATTGCAGAGTGTGACAAACCATTCAAGAACACACAGGGAGTGAACTCAGTTATCAGCTTCCAGTAGGATGACAAATTTTTCTGATTTATTAAAATGCTATATTGCACGCCAGCGTCAGTGGTTTGAATTGGGAAATACTCATTTTAGGAAAATATGTTTGGCAGAATAGCTTTGTACTTAGTGTAGAGAAAGGAGAAGAGCTTGGGTAAAAAGCAAACCCCCCAAAACCCCCAAAACTAAACCCACCCATAGCTGTAGGAAAAATTGTTCAGCTTTGCCAATATAATTTCGTTAAAATGACACTATATTGTCTTTGAAAAAATAAAATATTATGCCTTTATTTTATATTATTTTGAACCCATTTTATCTTAGTATCATTTTTTAACTCACTTGAAACTTTATTCTGAGCCAATTAAAGTGTGCCACATTTCCATGTGTTATCACATAGTAGATGTAGTGAGATATAGGTTTGACTTTCTCCAAAGTGCCATAGGCTGGAGACAGACTGCTTTTCCCATAATGTAGTGCACCTGTCCTCTAAAGAAATTATGTGACGCATCACATCTGCAGATTTCATATGTGAAATACATTTTGATCCCAAATTTATGAGATGAGAACATAAACCAAAGGCACCTAAACTTCAAGCCTCCTTCTATTACCTTCCCTGTGATACCTCATTACTCCACAATGCCAACACTCTTCAGAAATAAATTATTTCAGTCTAACAAGCCAAGAAGTTTTTTTCCTAAGTTTTTATTTTCTTTACTACTTAATATCTAACCTCACTCTATAAACAATGCCAAAACAGATGCCTCAATTCCATTAAACAAATATATAGGGTTTTTTTAAAATACTGAAACATGTCAATTTCCTGCAGCAGAAAATTATTCTTTTAACTCACTTCTAAGTCCCACTTTTTGTAAAATGTGTGAAAGTAGTACAAAAAGTATGTTAGGTACAAGCAAGAGAAAAAAATTATAGCTGCACTATTTGTACATAAAGAAATCAGTGTTTTCCTCTGACATATAATTCCATGGATTTTAGAATGATTGCCCTTGGACATAAATCCACTCACCCAAGCTATTTTTTGCAGCAGATATTTAAAGTGATTTTCTTTCCATTTTTCCTTCACATCATAGTTACAGTTTATCATCATATGGCTACAAAATGAGCATAGGATCTCATTACTTCCTTTATTTTTCATTGCCTTTTCAAAAAGTATTCACCTCTGGCCACACAAAGTGAAACTGGTCATTTGCTGAACTGATTATTCACTGCCCTTTACCTTCAGGGTCATTTACAGGAAAGCAAAATGAAACTAAACTTTCTGGAGCTGCTGGGCAGTCTTACATCTTCTTGTTTTCTAGTTACCTGAAATGCACTGTGCTAGGGAAGAAAAAAAAAAAAAAAAAATTACTCTTTTCCCGTAACAAATTTTTATTTCAGTTGTATATTAACTGCAAATCCTAAAATTGATTATAACTTCTTACTTCATTCCCTGAAGTAAGGATTTCATCTGCTTGGATGAAACATTTCTTCTCCTTGCATGTTGTACTTTTTCTCAAAAGCACAAAAGTTCTTCTCTATTTGAAGTTAATCTTTTATGTTTCCAGTAAGTAGCTAAATTCATATGTGTCTTTTTCCTTCTATCATTCCCTTCAGACAGGCAGAACATGAAAAAAACTGTCAAGTTTCTATGGAAGATTTATCTTTAACATCATAAGAATTCAGGATTAACTTCTGGAAGCACTCTTTGGGAAGAAAGGGAAAGTGCTGTCTTTGCTTGACGAGGGCTGCTGAATTTTCAATGACTTTTCACTGCAGCTTGGCAGGATCTGTCATTCAGTAGACCGCATTTGTTTGTAGTGAAAGAAATATCGGTGAGGGAAAAGGAACAAACCACACTCCTTGATGTGATCGATATTTAGATGTGAGGCAGGGAGTGCAATCAACCATTGATTGTATATTGTTGACTACTCACAAAGTGCTCAATATCATCTGGCTTAAGTATCTTTGGAGGATACTATTAAAAGTATCTCAGTGAATTTATCACAAGTACTTGTTGTTACAAAAGGGGAAACAAAAAAAAAAAAAAAAAAAAAAAAGATTATAGAAAAAAGGCAGCACAGTGCAGCATAAGGTTTGACACATCTGGAGTGTGTCCCTAAGCAGAAAGATCTGGGATTTTCTTTTGTGAGGACCTTTTAAATTGAGATGACCTTTCAATATATCCTGATTGGGGTGGGGGAGAAATGCATTATAACTATTACTAGCAAAAGCAAACTGCCTCTATAAATGACTTTAAAGACTTTTTTGACTTCAGACTCAAAGTAAACTCTCATGAGGTATGGAAATTATAGCAATAAGTTACCAGAGTTGATGATCATCAGCAATGGTAAAATCTGGGATTTTGAAGATTAGAAGCAGATGGAAAATGTTCTCTACATGACAAATGCTAAAATACATAGCATTTACTTAGAAAACTAATTGGAAACAAAGAGACAGTTGGTGCTGGCTTATGAAATGTTCTCTACAAGTTACACCTGATGTGAATGCATCCCTCAACCTGCAGTTTCTCAAAGCTAGGTTATTCTTACAAATACATTTCAAAATAAGTTTTATTATTCATTATTTTCATTCTGATCTTTTGAGCTCATAGAAGATTCACAGATGGAAACACATGGGGAAACAAGTATTTATCAAGGTTTAATATTGTTTATTTTTGATTAGGGTGAAATAGATCAGATTTCCTTCCTCAGCAAGGGATTTCCAATGGCCAAAGTACTATGCAGTTATTGGATAGACTATATGTTGAGAAGGCATCATTGTCCAGTGGCTACTACATTATAGACTTTCAAGAAGAACATTATCTCTTAGAATTGTCTTGTCTTAGTTTAAATATCAAGAATTTAAATGTCTAAGCTTTCACCATTGTGAATAAATACAGGCATCCTTTAAGGGATTTTCTGCAAGTTTGTTAGCAATCTGAGGATAAATACATGAAATATGCACATATTGCACTATATTTCTCCCAATGCAATGGATGGAAAACCAGTAGCTTCCCAGTCCCATAATGCTTGTGCTAGTACTTTTATTGTCTTTATTACTTTGACCCTCCCTTTGCTTTCCTCCTTTTTGGGTTTAAATATGGCATTTTACTTCCATCTACACAAAAAGCATTATGAAGAAGGTTAGCAATTAAGTGGCAGAGCAAGTCCGAGACTGCCTCATGAGACTGGATGTCTACAAGTCTATGGGGCTGGATGACATGCATCCCAGGGTCCTGAAGGAGCTGGCTGATGTGGTGGCTGAGCCGCTCTCCATCATATTTGAAAAGTTATGGTTGTCAGAAGAGGTCCCTGGGGACTGGAGAAA
>KL273040.1:13333-36853 GCA_000699545.1 Podiceps cristatus
TGACAGCAAGTTTGCAGTTCTTAAACCAAGTTGCTGGGACCTACTGTTTTAAGCTCTGCTTCTGGTGAACCGTGTCCTTTTGGGTAGGCATAAAGAGAAAAATGTTGCAGTTGCAGGACTTAAGGCTTCACCGGGTGCTTGCTTGGGGCCTTCCTTCTCCGTGGGTTCAGCCACGGGAGGTGGGGAAGCAGCAAGAGGATGTGGCTGAGGACTCACCCTCCACCTCACCAGCAAACGAGAGGATTTCTCCTTGCAGAAAGCAATGCCTGCATGGGGCTTTTGTCCTGTGTGCTGTTTTCTGCTTTAAAGTGCTATGCAAAATGACTTCTTTGCTTCCAACTACAGATTCAAAACTGCTAACCACCCACCGTACAGCTGCTAATGCACAGATTATCTCCACAGCCAACAGCTTTAAGTAATCAAACAGAGATAATTTTACCTCTGTGACCCAACAAATAAACACCAGAATCAGGAAAAATCCTCTCGCCCACACAATCCTACCCTAGTTTTCAAGGACAGGGTAAAGGGTTTCATGGAAAATAGCAGCAGTGACAAGGTCACTGTTTGTCCCGTCTTGGATCGATGGTGAGATGTGTTGTGGGGTGCTGTCAGGAGGTCATGGTGTTCCGGCACCTGGTGGAATTATCTCTTCCTGCTGTTGCAGAACATGTTATATGAGTAGAGCACACACTGAAAGTTGTGTATGCAGTCCTGCTCTTACAGGAAAAATTGTGGCTTGGAATGGCTTTCATGAATGACTTCAGCCTTTAACTTTCTGTTCTGAAGAACAGACGTTTCTCATGGCTATAAGGGGTTTAGTAGCATTGAGAAAATACAACTGTTACATATCTTAATGTTGCACCCGTGGCATCTTCTTCACTGACCGATCTCTATCAATGTTGAGAAAGAAAATTCTAGCCCAAAAGTCGTATCAGAAAACATATCTTTTTACCCTTTAAAAGTCTGTTTCTTTTTGCTTTTATTTCCCAGGTCATCTGACCATGACTATTTTATTTGAAATGAAATCTTAGCTTTTTGTGTTAGTAAATTCTAGCTGCTTGGAGCTTCTCTCATTTTCCTTGCCCTTTTCCCCTTTGTTCTAGTAAACTCATTTCCTTATTCCTGCTATTAAGGATACTTAGCATGTTGTCATTGGGAAGCAGCACTCATTTCTTCATGGAAAGAAGCTACTTAATGTTTCATGCGTTACAGTGAATAATTAAATAAAGAAAAATATCTAAGCCCACAGAACTATCTGGCAGCTGAAAGGAAGAAAGCATTTGCAGTCTTCTGGGGAAAAGTGACACTCCTGGCTTGGTGTCTTAAACCACAAGGGTAAGGTTTAAAAATGAATACGTCTGGCGTGACATTCAAAAAATCTGGATTTTTCAACTTTCTATGCATTTATAACATTAATCTTTAATTGTCATATTCTTGAGATACTGGCTGCAAGAACAGAGCTGAAATTGATGGGGCTAAGGAAAACCAGGCTAGTAAGTGGAATGAAGTGTCTGCAGGGACCATGACCTTGTGAACTGCCAGGGATGGAAAGGCTGTCAGCACTCAGGCGGGCAGGGAGCTTGGCAGCCTGATAGTGTATGGCACTAGCAGTCCTCATGTAGGATGTCTAAATAAGGGGTTTTATTGGCCTTTATAGCTCTTTTCACCATTCCTGGGCTGCTACAGTCATTGCCCCTTTTCTTTTGATTTTATAACAAATCTTAAAACACAACTGTTGGGCTCTGCAGAAAGGGGATGAAAAACCAGGGAGGTGGGACTTCTGTGCTGGGAGTTGGGAGAGGGGTGACTGCTCCAAAAATGGTCTAAATGGACGATGGAATTTTTTTCCTTTTCAAATAAAACCAGAGCTGAGCTGTAATTTTGGAGTAACCTTTGCTATTTTACAAAATGAGATCAGACACATGCAATCCTCATGGTAGAGGGAGCGTTTTTTCTAACAGTAATTCAGGACCTGGTTACAAATGGGGATGTGTGTTGCGTGTTTGGTTTTTCCCCTCCTTTTTCCCCATCTGGTTTTTCCCTTTGCTGCATATATCTCAAACTGATAACACGCATTAGCAGAATTTGCTGAGACCAGAGACAAATGGAGGCTTGTGCAGCGCAGTAGCTCCCTGTGTCATTGCACATCCCTTTGAATTAGGTTAGTGTTAGTCCTGTCAGCTGGGGTAGGAGCCTTTGCGTTCTTTTTCTTACCCCTGTGCGCTGAGATGTGTAGGCTGGATCACATAATTTGTGTCTGCATCTTTCCACTCACTCACCGCCTTTTGCATTTTTCTCTCTGCCTGTGATCTGCAACTCTGGCTGCAGTGGGGACATGGTAAACAGGACTGCAGTGATGCCTTGTACCACCATGAGAATTATTGATGTAGATCTGGTGTGCTTGATACACACCAGAGCGACTGCTCTAACAATGAGAGGACATCTTGCAGTGCTACAGCTTTCACGTGCTTCGCTGCTCTGGCAGTGCGACTCTGGCCTGACCTCAGCTCAGAGTGAGACATGGAGTCCAAATCATCTTGTAGGAAAGCAGCATGAGGCTTAGGGAGCTGTTGCAGCATCCCAGAGAGTATCCAAAATAAGGAGAAAGGGGATTTTTTGAATCCAAGATGACTGTCACAAATTCTTGTTGAGGGTTGGGCGGCATCAGCGCTAACTCTTTTGCTGGTTTATGTGTGTACTGCTGAAGCCATTTAGATCATGTCCACCAGCTCTTCCCTAAATTGACAGAATATGCACTGAATGGCTCATCATTGATGAACCAGTTACAAAAAAGATGAGAAACAGTTTCAGAGGAGATGCAGATTTTAATTACTGACTCTTGCACTTCATCTGTGGTAGCTCTCCAGTTTGTGGTCAGCTGCATGGCAGAAAGGGTAGTGGCATTTTAAATGTGCTGCTTATACCACTGGCTTAGATTTTTCCTATAGGGTTGATTCAGCAAGGTACATAGCCACACATCTAGTTTGAGTTGCATGAATACTACTTCTGAAATTAGTGACACCCTTCCTGCAGTTCATTTAAGATTCGTGGTTGCAGCTTGACCCAATTCCTGATGAACTAGGTGGAAGAATTTCCCACTATTCTGATAAACCCAGATAAAGTCCTAAATACAATTAACCCTTTGGGTGCCTGCACTGATGTCTGCTTATCACAGTACCGTGGTCTGGGAGCGGTACAGATACTGGCATGTACCGTACTGACCAAAATCCTTTCTGTATGGTGAACCAAAAGAGGAGCTCTTCTGGGCACTGCAGTTTATCTTCTGATGCTACTCCATGTTACTTCCTGATTACTCTCCTGCATCAACCACTCTTGATTTTATTTATGAGAAACTCCATTTCCTCTGTGCACGAGTAACAGGTAAGAGGAGTCCCTGTGCACAAGAGTTCTTGCGTCAGTAAGAGGGCAACGGCAGCCAGACCTGGAAATCCAGTAACCCTGGTACCACCGACCTGAGGATTAAGCCCTTCTCACTGAAACATGAACCCAGACTGCCAAATTGCCTGTGATAAGCTTCAAAGAACTGGGAATAAAACCATGCATGCATCTGTTTCCTTTGCAGCAACTTCTTAGCTGGAGGCTCATAAATTGCTGCAGCAATGAATGGAGAGCCCCCGCAAGAGACCTGGCAGTGCTCAGCCGTGCTCTGGGATCCCATTCTTGGGGTTTTGTTTGTTTGTTGTCTGGATTAAAGGGATTAAAGACTTAACCTTTGTACAGCCTTTCAAATAATAACATGTTTGTGCTCATACTGCGTGTCAGGGAAACATTTTCCCCCCCCCCTCTTGATTTTCATGATATAAGTAAAGATCTGAGAGCGCACAGGCTTATGTAAAATCAGCTCTCGTGCTTTAAATCCCCGTACATTTAGCACAGTGCCCCCGTTTTCCTCCATCCACTGGTGTTGCTGGGAGCAGGGCAGGGTACCCGCTTGAGCCATCCATCCCGAGTACTGGGAGTGGTTGTGTTGGTGGGGGGCTGTGGTCTGAGCTGCCAGATCCCCATCCAGCCTCTGTGCCTCTGGGCTGTGTTTCTCATAATCTGGAAAAAAAAAAAAATTATGGTGCCAGATGGGACCCTGCTGCATGTCAGTCTGTTTCACACTGGCCGGCTGTGGCGGTTCTTCACCTCCTGCTCTGGAGTGACTTTTTTTAAATAGGTTTCAGAGATTTGCAGTCTGCAGCATAGCCCTTTGAGTAAGTAGCAGTAGCTGGTTTTCCCCCTTTTTTTTTGAATTATTCCAACAGTGTCTACATTTTTCAAATCTAAGTGATTTAATGAATTTATCATCATCTGCAAAAAAAAGACTAAAATCGTATTAGCTTTAAGAGGGTTTCGAGAGCTGTCTTTAGCTTGTTCTGTCTCATCACTGTGTGTATTCCCCCTGTGATTAAGGGAAGACCCAAGGCCACTTCTGGGACCAGCTGATCCCACCTGCAGATACTCCATCTACAAGCACGGCCAGGACTTGCTCTCCTCAGCACAGTGCAACTCCTGCACGGTCTGGGGATGCCCAGTGACAGCCGGGTGGGCAGGGAGCTGGGGGTGGCCCAGCCGCAAACACCTTGTCCTTGGAGCTGCTTCCCGAGAAATAGCGCTGAGCCAAGAGACACTATAGGTGGGGATGGGGTTTCTTAGGGGTGGGATTTCTTGGGGTTGAAGTGTGTGGGGAAAAAGCTCCGCTCTGTCAGCTGACTCTCTGGCTCAGGGGAGATGACCTCCCTGTTTGCCAGCGTGGGTAAAAGCAGTCCACCAAGGGACGTGCGGTTTTGTGAGTGCTGTTTTCGGACAGCCGGCAGTGCCATAGGATTCCAGTAGATGCAACTGTCACCATTGGGCTCTGCAAACAGTTGGTTAAAAAAAAAAAAATAATCCTTTTGACTCTGTTCACAACTGACTAGATGATATGACTTTATCATCTGGATTAGATAACAGCTTTACCATCTGGAGTGTTCTCACATTCAGTAACTGTTACCCTCCCCATCAAACTACAGTTCTTTTCTAGACAGAACAGCTGATGTAAATAGTAATTTAAAAACTACAATACATAAAAACCCCACGGATCTACAGATCTATAACCAAGAGGCTGTATGATCTAGCCATGCTCAGGATCTGAGTGACAACTGCTTTCACTGCAAAGACAGCACATGCAGTGTCAGCCTCTAATGAAGGTTATTACCATCAAGGACTTTCCTCTAGGGAAACATTTTTAAAGAACTGTCTGAATATTGCCTAAAAATGTACTTTAAAGAGAATCCTTAATCAAAGTGATGTAACAACAAGAGTATTTACTTTTCTACTTATCCCTGGGAGTGATAAGTCACAGATAGTCAACCATCCCCTGCATTTTGGAGAGGATTTTGTCTTGGAAGAAGTTTGCCCTACCCCTCCTAAATCTAGAAGATGCGGGT
Source organism: Podiceps cristatus (assembly GCA_000699545.1). Lineage (NCBI taxonomy): Eukaryota > Metazoa > Chordata > Aves > Podicipediformes > Podicipedidae > Podiceps > Podiceps cristatus. The sequence goes on from KL273040.1 coordinate 18,766, forward strand.
GCCCTTGTGTCTCCTGTGCACCAAAGCGAGTACAGACTGAGCTTGAGCAATAATTTGCCAACCGTTCTCCACTGCAATAAGTACCTCTTGCAATGTAACACTGAAATCTCTGGATTGCAAGCCTGATCTTTCTGGAGTATAATATACTTCATCCACTCCACCAAATGCCCATAAGGAAATTAAACCACTATATATGAGAATGGACTTGCACAGACAGTTGATTTAGGACACAAACACCTCATTCTGGCTCTTGACTACACAATGTTTGGAAGCAATTCACAGCAAGTACATGATAGTCGAACAAGTCAGGTTGGACATTAGGCTATGTGGTGGGTAACATGAAGAAATAGAGTTACAAATTTGAGACTTTATCTCTGGAAACTGTGTAGCATTTCTGAGAGCTCCACTTGACCTACAACTGCTGGATAAAGGCAGTGAAAGAGATGTAAATGCAGTCAAAGTGAAGTAATTAAAAAAGTCTTAAGTGAATATTAATAGGACCTGCTTTATTCAACAGTTCACAAGCATGTCTGGCACTTATAGATGAACTCTGCTGTTTGTTACATATTACATTAAAGAAGAATCCTGAACCAACATATCAAAATGTCAAACTAACACAGCATTTTTCTCTGATCTCCTTTTTTGTTAAAATGAATTATTGATAGCCTTTTTCATGGCTGGCAGGAGAGATTTCTGATTTTTATTTGCGTATTAGATCAAATCTCCTATTCCTTCTGTAGGCAGAGCTCTTTACAACAATACCTAGATGTGATACGTGCAATTACAGAGCTCAGATTCTTTCTCGTGGGGAATGTTCTCCCCACCCATCCCTTGTTACTGTGATTTCTTAAGCTGATATTTTCATTGGAAGGAAGTCTTTAAGCAAGTATATAGCCCACCCTGGAGCTGGCGGTCAGGATGAGGGTGTGATGGCTTTGTGTGGGCCAACAGACCGCACTGGTGGGTCTCCAACTCCATAGAGGGATCTGAGCAGATTTACCCAGGGTCTGCAGAGAAAAACCTGCTTGGCTTCCAGCGATGCAGCTTGGGAAGGTGTTTTGCCAGAGTGAGGTCAGATTTATGCTACGTTTCAGAAAGCTCAGGTGGGGAGAGGGTGTGCATGGTTCTTGGGTTTTTGGTGTCATCGGGGAAAAACAACATCTCTATTAGCCACCATCACCTGCTCTGGGCGTCAGCAAAGCCTTGGCCCCCGCTAAAGCTCTCAGCTGCTCCGAGTTTCATGGTTTGAAGAACTCTCTTACTTTTCAAATGTCACCCCAATTATGGTTCTGTCAGTCATGTGTTTCTTAAGGGTCCAGCTCACCCCTGGAACTTGGCAGCCCTCAAACTGTGCCTACAAATGCAGAAATGGATTTGGCTTGTTTTATTTTAAGGTCAAAATTCTCCATCAGAGTACTGGAGAAAACAAAGTTTCCCTTCATGGTCTCCTCTTCATCCTGTTTAGCATTTTAAATTGCTTCCAAAAGATGCTGCCAGAGCTTGACAGTTATTGTTAGGGCTCTTTCTCCGATGTCTCTGGGTTTGCTCAGATGCAAGAAAGAAGGGTACAAGACTTGGCCATCAGGCTCATGAAGGGGTTTACATTTGGATGGATTAAAATTGTCTTACTCAGTTTTAGTTGACTGGGAGGATGGGTGAGGATGGCCTTAGGCAGACTGCTGTATGGAGGACAGAGGGACACACTTATCTTCTCATACTCCCCTAACCCAAATGTGCTTCTGTTACCAGCATCCTATTACAGATTTGGGGACTGCGGTTCCCTCCCTGCGATTTCAGGAAAGGGGACCAGCGGTCCTTGCCTTTCTGTGCCTCCACGGAGATGCGGAGCTTGTGAGTGCCTTCCCCTGTTTTCTGCTGTCTCTCAGCCAGCAGGTCTGCCCGCTTTTTTCATGCTGAAATCAGGTTTTCTCTCTCCGTTCTGCTGACCCACTTTAGGCTCTTTGAAGGCACAGCAGAGCTCCCCGGCGGCTGCGGCTCTGCCCTGGGGGGACACGGATGGGCGGTGGAGTTGAGTGGATGAAATGTCAGCGGCACTCCCAAAACCCATGGGAGGAGGGAAGTTTTGGAGGTGCAGTCCCCCTTGGTTCACTCCCTTGTATTTAGTGGCATGTTTTTCTCTCTTAACTGCTGCCTAGGGTGTGCTTCCCCCTCCCCCCCTAAAAAAAAAGCTATTTTTTAAAGGAAGTTTTATTTCAAGGCTGCTGGAGCAGTCTGCAGTGGGGTTTCAGACATACGTGCTCACGCTTCGTGCCTTAATAGCACCTGACATAACCTGGTCATAGGCACGAGCAAGGCACCAATCATCCATCCCCCACTGCCGCTCTGTCCTTGCTCCCATCCCCTGTATGTAGGGCATCCTATATCCCAGGCAGCATTCCCTGCCTGAATCCCTTCAGGAGCCTGGGGGGAACCCTCTCTACCTCCACATCATGTCCTGGGGTCTCAGTTTCACCTTCAACTGCTGAATTTGGGGCGCGTGTGGCTCTTTCTCAGTGTGTGGGTGGGGATGTTGGCTTTTCTCCGACTGCACAGGGATGATTGCAGCTCTGCGGTAGTAATTACGTGAGCCCAGCTGAAGCATGATGGTAGGGGAGAGGAGCTGCATGGTGAGATGACTCAGGGGTGGGATGATGCAAGTCTGGGGTTTGACTTTCTCTTTGCAGGCTGCAGAAACGTCTCTCTGAAAAGCCAGCGTCTAGGTTGGGGAACGATTTACCACATGGCTGCAAGTCTACATTCTCTCTGCTTGGCACTGGCTCTGCTTCCCACTGCAAAGGTCTCCAGAAAAAGCGTGAGACCATTTGTTTTCACTGTTTTTGTTGGTATTTGGTGATTTCCCGCCTGGCTGGAGGATCTAGGGTGGTGTATGGGGAAACTAAGGACCTGTCTTCATGAGATGCTGTTCATGTGAATACCCTGTCAGTTGGCCTTTTGGAACTTCTGTTACAAATTGTTTTTATTTCCTTCCGTGTCCTTTAACCAAGAACAGCAATTTTGTTTTGCATCCAAATTTACTTTAACCTGGATGAATCTTCCTGTCTAGACATACTTTGGGGTGTCAGGATTTGTGTTTGTGCAAAGCTGGTCCAGTGCTGTGGCAGCAAAGCTGCCTTTGACTGATCCTCGCTGACCCCTCAGCACAGGAAACAGTATCTTGTGCTTTAATGCCATACTTACAGCTTTTGCGTGGCTGGTGAATTCAAGCACATGGGGAGGTCACCCAAGTGGGGATTTCTTGCATCTGCCCTTCTGATAATGTGTGTGGTCTCAGCCTTCTGCATGTCATTGCTTGGTCTGTGGTTGTGATGCAGAGGTGTTCATAGCCCATCCCTCCTTCTCCTAAATGCTTCTTTAGATCCAGCCCTTCAGCCCTCTAAGGAAGGGCACAGAAAGATGGATTTATGGATTATCTGCCTGCTGGCTGGCAGGTGGATACCAGCTTGTTCCAACCTGGGGCCACGTCCCATAGGTGCACTTTGCCATTCAGGCTCTGTGTAAGGACAGTTGTATGCAGGTTTTTCCCTGTAGGAGATGCCATCACTGTACATTGAAGCAAAAGGTGCTTCAGTATCCACTTTACAGAGAAGATGTATTTTTATTTTTGTAACCTTGCTTGTTACCCATCCTTTTTGTCCTTGTACATCTTCATGGGGGCTACTCTTGGCACTGAACCTCTTTCCTCTAAATCTCATTGCTAGTTTCCTCATGTAGCTTTATTATTTACTGAAGAAAACAGGGAACTTCTGAAAATTAGTGCAAATTGTATTTGGTAGAGTAAAAGTGGGTAGGTAATGGTTCTGGAAGCTTTCCCACCCTGGTTATTTTGGTCCCAGCTCTCTGGAGCAGAGCTGCTGATGGGCTGAGCTGTGCCAGGGTGCCTGGCGCTTTATGGGACACACACACAGGCTCTGAAGCAGACCCCCGGATTAATTTTTTCTCTTGAGATCACTCTGGGATTTAAGCACCACAATGAAGGAAAGTGCAAAAACCCTTCTCCACCCTATCATGGTAGTGATACTTTAGGTATGTTTGTAGAAAGAGCTGGTATTTCTTCCTGTTGATATTAAATTACTGAAAGAAGGGTATAGAAGAGTTACTAAAACGTAGCTCCTCCTCTTCTCTCAGAATTTCTCCTCTGCTGTCTAATAACTCTGTGTGATGCTGCGATTGGATGGTCATTATTGGATTGTACTCCCGTGGGTTAGGCACAGATCCTGGAAACCCTCTGCACTGTCATGTTGGTGCGTTTGAGGGATTGTCAGTGGGTTTTGTGTGTTTCTTGGACAGTGATTTGTGAGTTTGTGCTTGCCGTGTGGGGCTAAGGCTGAACATCAGAGATAAGACATTGCATCATTTTTGGACTGATCCTGGACCAACTCCATCAGGGCCAAGCCCTGAGTCCAGGCACTTTGCACTGCCTTCACAGCAGGAGGAGAATAGTAGGAACAGCTTAGTGTTTATGCCAGTAGTGTAGTGGTTTAATTTTTAGTAATTTCTGCAAGAATAATCTGTGTGTATTATTTCTCCCCTGTGCAATAGCTGACTTCTTGGAGGCAGAGGCTAAATTTCTTGCAGGGAGTGTTTTAATCAGTATACAGGACCCTAGGTTTGCACTCATCTGACCAAATACAAATGCTGTCAGAGCTTTTGCTTTTGCATTGAGTGCATAAAAACTGTCAGTGCTTTGGGCAGTTCAGGTAGCCTTCAGATGTTTAGAAAAATCCGATGAATTGTTCCTTAAAAAAACCAGCCTTTCTCTGGCAGCTAAAATGTGCATTCAGGTATATAATATCCGCTGAAATTAATCCAGTCTGTAGTTCATATAGTGACACAATATCTATATAACTTAATACCAGGTTGCCCCAAGATGGCACTCTGTGTGCACATCATGCTAAAGTAATGTTATGGTTGCAAAAGACTGTCTTTACTGTTTAAATACTGCATACTTCTCCTGGGGAGGTGAAGAAGGAGTAAGCCAGAGGTGACAGGCGTGCATGCAAGTGTTGCTACACTGCCCTGCAGTGATGGTCAATGAGGGCAGCACGAGCGTTGTCAGAGGTGGCACAGGCAAAGCCAGGAGGTTCACGGCTCAAAGCAAATTAGTGGTTGGTGCCCAAAACATGACCTAATAGGTTTTTATCCTTTTACATGCTTTCCATGTTTAGATAAGGTGGTGTAATTCCCAGATCTCCTCCCAAAATGATTAGCTGTGCAGGGTATACTCCTCTGTCAGGGAAGGGCGTTGCACCCTAAGCAAAGTCCGACTGCTGAGGAAGCAGAGTTTCCAAGGGGTAGGTCCAAAGTAAAAAAAAATAACAAAACCTTCCTCTTCCTGTGTTAGAGGCAAAAACGCTGAAATACTCCAAAAAGTGACAAGCAAAGTCTGACTGCTGAGGAAGCAGAGTTTCCAAGGGGTGGGTCCAAAGTAAAAAAAATAACAAAACCTTCCTCTTCCTGTGTTAGAGGCAAAAACGCTGAAATACTCCAAAAAGTGACAGGCTATGGGGAAAAATACAGTACCTTAACTTTATGTTACAGATACATTTTGGAAATTCTTAAGTGCAATGGGATTAACCAAATGTATATTTTAATGAATAGAAGATTGTCAAAATGTGTTTAACTTCATTTCGTGACTTAAGTTGCATGTGAGGGGCTTTTTTTATCCTTGCAGAGTAATCTTTGTGATTCTACTTTAATGATTTTTCTCATCTCGCTGGAAAATTGAAAAGGAAAATTTTAAAATAATTAAACTTTTCTCTTTATCCACTTTCTCTGTAGCTGTCATCTACAAATCTTTAATGATGTACATGCTTTGAATAAACCATATATTCTAGAATGGTTTTTAGAAGGAAAAAAACCCTTTCCTATTTTTGCATTGTATTTTTATAATAACTTTTATCAGTCTATGACGGAAAATTTTTCTCCATTTTGGAACTTTCTGTAATGGAATGAGATAAAATCTAATTCTGCACTTCACATATTCCACGGGCCAAACCGATCCTTTGTTTAATTCCATTAAGTGTGTTTTGCAGAGAAAGGAGTAATTTACAGGAACCACTTGGCCCCAAACCCTTTTCAAAGTGGCTGGCAAATTAGGTACAATACAGGAGCGAGGAGGTGGATCCTACTGCAGCCTTCTTCATATGGGTGGACGATGAAACCCTTCCATGGCAGAGCCTTTTCTGGAGAAGAAGGGATGTTAGCCAGAGGTGCTGCTGCTCTGTTGAGTGCTGTTCAGGCTGCTCACCCACCTCTGCCTTTGTGTGTCACCCAAAGGACGCTGGCTGCGCTGATGCAGACACTGATTGCATTGCTCCACGGCTGTGACAGAGTGCATTAACTTGAAATTCGATGTGGCATGACAAGACACCAACTTCTGTTCCAGCAGCGAGACTGCTCACGTGCAGTACAGTCTGCAAAAGTCTCCTAGGATGGTTGGGTCGTATCTGTGCGTAATGGCCTTGTGCAGTTAAGTAGAGCACACTAAAATGAAAGTCAAATTTAAGAGCAGGCTTGTTTTCCTCTCCTCCCTCTCCCTCCACCATTGCCACTTTAACCACCGCAACGGGATGTCTTCCGGCTCCCCCATCACTCCCCAAAACACACAAGCCCTCCTCCCTGCGTGGTGTAACTAATCTGGTTTGCTGACTGAGCTCTGCTGGGGCCTTTAAAGTGGTGCCAGCTACTACGTACTAAATGTAGCATGGCAGTGTTTCAGAGTGAAGCTAAAAACCCAAATCCAATAAGCAAGGAAATAACCATAAAGATGAAGCCCTGGTTTCCATTTGGTCCGTCAGCTCGCTGCCTGGTGGGGCAGCTTTGCACTAGAAGTTGGCCGTGGACCATATGTTAGAAGTATGAAGACTTCTTTTTTTCCTCTTTAAGCTCGAATCTATGAATAGATGCATTTTTTTTTTTTAATCTTATAAGAAAATCACATTATTTTCAGGGATGAGCTTTCAGGCAGTTCGGATTCATTTTTCTCTCTGCTGGGATTAGCAAACAGCAGCAAAGCTCACACTTCTCTTTCTAAATCCCCGTTCAAAACGGAAGGGAGGTTTCCTGAGCTTGGGTTTTGTTCTTTTGAGATTTAACTGAAAGAGAGTTTCAATGAGGAGGTTCTGATCTTGCAAGGTACTGGCTTTCATGAGAATTAGCAGAACAATTTTGTAAAAAATATTTGCATTTCAAGCAGATGTAGATTAGTAAGACTTTTATGGTGAAAATATTTTGTGAAGAAATCAGCTTAAATGATTTCTTATTTGTTTAGTTTGGTGGGAGTAGAGAACTTTCCAAAACAGGCAAAAGAACCCCCAAAACTTGACTACTGAACATCTTGTGGGGGACTAAAAAAAAAAAAAAAAGGACTTGAGGGAATCCATCCACAGTGCTGGGAATGGATGCTGGAAGCAAGAAGATGCTTGCTTTTGGAGAAGAAGGGAATGGGTTCTGGAAACTCTGTGGTCCTCTAAAATGGGAGAACGATATTTCTCTTCTGCCAGGGCATCCTGAGGGAAAACTGTTCTTACAAAGTTTCATCAGGCCAATTTTCATTTTATTTTATTTTTATTGAACAAAAAAATCCGGAAATTTGCCAGTGTGAGGGGGATTAAGTGTGGATAATCCATTTTTGTTACTCATTCTGATAAGGGAAGAGCTCATCAGCTCCTTGTAGCCTTGCATCTGAAGACAGTTGCTGACAGATTGCACAAAATATGTCTCTGCATTTTTAAGACCCCAAGACAGCATCTTGCAAGCAGATAAAACCAAATAAAACCTGACAAACCATCTTTGTACTGGAGAGATGAGAAGGGAGATGCAGATAATTTCTGTTGGAGGATTTGAATATGAAGCTATGAGGAAAGGCATTGAATTATAACTTGAACTCCTTAGATGTTCTCTTAAACATGAAGGATCTCAGTTAATTAAAAGTTATTGCATAACTGCTGCTAGGGAGTGAAAAGTTTATTTTTAATTATACTGCCTTACATAATGGTTACACGATGACAGAGGCAGCATGATGAAGTGATAGAGATTTAAGTATACCTTTTTTAATACACTGAAATTAAAAAGTGGGGTGTTGCTGCATTCATTCATCCTTGACTTGTACCACCTGCCTGGATCTGTTTCATGTCCTGTGCTTCATCTCTCAGCTTTTGAGGACAGCATCAGTTTGTTCAGTACTTGTACAGCCCACGGCTGTGGTGATGACTTCTTGAATGTGGTGTTCATCAGGATAATAAATACTCTTGTCCGCTTTTAGCTTCTCCTTTGATCTTGAAGTGTTTTGGCCAGCAGACCGGTACACATGCATCTGTAACTAATATGCCAACAAATCACTTCTATAATTTATAACTGTGGAAAACCTATTTGACCTGGTTGATTTCTTAAGTAATTTATTTAACAGTGGTTATAAAACTATATTTTCTGCCTTGATACAATGAACTGTTGGCTTTAAAAGCTGACTGTGCAACAGGACAATTAAGTCTGTTGTTTTTAACCAGGGAGAGCATCTACAGAAAAGCTGCTAACACAAAAAAGGAAGGTAAGATGGATGGGATGGGAAATACATTTTTGCTAACAATGTAAGTAAAAGAGAAACTTCTTTTTTCGTCTCACTTAAAAATACCTCCTATGAAATACTCCCTTCTCTCCCTACTTTGAAGTCTCTCTGTGTCTACTCTGTGTTTACCAGTGTTGGACGGGTGTCAGTTTGGTGCTTTGGGCCATTTGAAAAACTTGCCCTCTTCCTGCATGCTTGGGGATGGGGACTGCCGGTGGCGGCTGGGCTCTGCGCTGGTCCTCAGCCCCATCATCCAGCTGCTGGTGGGTGGGACACGTTGGGGCCCTGATGGCTGAAATGGTGCTTTCTGAAGTGTGATGTTCGATGTGTCTAGTCAAAACGTTCATCTGGAGGAGCCACCACCAGCTGATCAAGCTGACCAGAAAACCAGCCAGGGAAACAGGAGCTTGTAGAATGGTCCTGGCTTGACTGTTGTTAGGCTTGAAAAGGCTTGTTTCTAGCCATGAGCAAACTACTATCCATTTTCTTTTGGTTTGACAAGCAGCTTTCCTACAAAAGGACTGATGATGATGATGATTATTGTTGAGCTGGCCTATATTGTGAAGGGTTTTTAAGCTAAATGATGATAGACACTCGTAATAGCTCCAAGGAAGCCTGGTGTGAGACAGCCTTGGTCTTCCCTTCCCCCTCTCCAAATTCTGTAATTTCTGTAAGTACCTAAGACTTTCTTCAGTTACAGAAGAAAAGCTGGAATTGATTTACAAGCTGACTTAATGCAGCAACTCCTGGCTATTGAGTATTTCTGGCAAAGTGTTGTTAGAGGTTTAGAGCTTGCTTTGTGAATGTGTTTATTAATTAATGTCTGCCTCTCATGGTTATATTTCTGGCAAAGTGTTGTTAGAGGTTTGCTTTGTGAATATGTTGTTAGAGCTTGCTTTGTGAATATGTTTATTAATTAATGTCTGCCTCTCATGGTTTGGATTTTTTTTTTTTTTAATGAAAGCCATCACAAAGGATATAATTGTAGTCATTTTTGAATTCTCTTCTCTTAGAAGTATTTGTCAGCAAAAGCATATGAAATTGAATAGATGTAAAGATTAATAACATCAAATCCTTTCAATAATGGAATTAATGCAAAGATCCGCAATATCAGGTTGTATCCGCAGAGTCAGACGTGCAGAGATCCCTGTCTGAGGTACATGAAATCTTATAGCTGGGGCTGAAATTATTGGGAATGTTGAGACTTTCTAACTATTTGTAATGTTATAAATGAGCATGCTTTCATCCTGTTGTTTGATGGGTAGGTTAACACTCAGAGTGGTACCATGTGCCTGGTGTTAACATGCAACTGCACAGATAGCAGGCTTGGTGCGCTGGCCTTCCTGTACATGCTTGTCCATGTATCTTTGACTGTCACCTAAGTATGACAAACAGAAAAGCAGTAATTTGAATGTTCATTCGTGAGCCTCTTACGTGAGTATGTGCTTCTTATGCTCTTTTGAAGGGCTTCATTAAATTCGTTTCAGGTAGCTGGGAAAAGGAGGACAGGAAGGCAGGGTGTCCAGGTACTCTCCAAACCAGCCTGATTTCCCTTGGCCAGGGTAGGTGTCAGGAACCCTTAACTGGGATTAAGATGCCTGTATGACTTTGAATGCTACCATCCTCCATCCTTGTTTTGGCAAGGAGTGCACTGGGCTGCATTGTATACTGTTTATCTTCATTTTTCTTAAATATTGCAGGGAAGTATGTGTCAATTGCAAAAAAAGGATAAAGGAGAAAACAAGAGATGGAGAGGCATTGAGGCCAGCAACAGTATTGGTGTTGGGGGAAGGACTTGAGGGCAGGAATGGTTCAGCTCCACGTCCTCAAGCTCCAGAAATATATTAGCAGGAAAAGGACATGGAGGAGCTGCAACAAGCAGCAAATCATAGAATCATAGAATTATAGAATGTCCTGAGTTGGAAGGGACCCACAAGGATCATTGAGTCCAACTCTCGGCCCTGCATAGGACAACCACAAGATTCACGCCGTGTAGTAATAATAACTCCATCCAGTGACGTACCTTGGGAATACGTAACAGTGTGCATTTGGATTTGATGTTAGATGTAGCGTGTAGGCACAGGAGCTGCAATAAAAGACTGCAAAGAGCAATACTGTGAAGCTCTGATAAACCCTGTCATTTGGCCAGCACACCAGAAACTTCACCTCCTCAAGGCATGAAAGCTTTTCTTTCCTCTTTGTGAACTAGTGGACTTTCCCCAGCAGCAAGAAAAGAATGTCTCTGTTTTAAACTCTGGTTTACTGAAGTTAGCCCTGAAAATTAAAATCTGGTTATGATTGGGACTCATTGGCTTTTGCTGTGCATTTCTTTAAGGGAAGAGCTGCTCACTCTCACAGCTGGTTTCTCTGGGGTTTGGCTGAAAACACGCTGTTGCCATTGCCTTGCATGTGTGTGTGTATCCTGGGGATGTGTAGTGCTCGGTGTCCTGCTTTGTGCCTTGCCTTGCTGGCATCCTGCATGGGAGATTTGTAAGTTTTAGATCAATTAGAAACCCAAACAAGGTAGAATTTAGGTTAATTTGAGAGCTTTTGTCAGGGTGCATTGCTGATCTTTAATGGTTTGCTTTAGCATTTGAAAGCCCCTTTCCTCAAGGGTAGGAGACCATTTGTGGGATGGGAATGACCAGTGATTTATTAATTTGTTTTCTTAAATCATGAGTTTCCTTCCCCCTTAAATGTAACCAGAAAGGAGGTGGCATCATTTGACAAAGGAACGTTTAAGTTAAGTTTCATTTTGCCAGGAATGTTTTTCACTAGTTGTTAAAAACAGATTGAGGTTTTTGACAGCACAATGTGGTGTCCAGCCCATGTGTGGGTGGTGGGGAAGACTTTGTAGGGGGGTGCCAGATGTTTTCCTCTGCCTCAGGGAATTTCTTTGAAAATACTCACCCTTTTGGTCTGATCTGCTGCTGTACAAACTGCAGAACCTTACATGGATCCCAAACATACGTGCGGCCTGTGGACACTGAGCCGGCACTCATATGCATCAGGAGCTCGGTAGGAAGCCAGGAGATCTTCCCACTTGGTTTGTGGCTCCAGGACCAGCTGGGTCTCTGAGTCATTGTCTCCAGTGCATCACTACTGCAAATGATTCCAGTTTGATGTGGGTCTGTGACTAAGGTAATGGCGCTCGTGGTCACTGGTGCTGCTGGCTGGCGTGTTTCACTGGTGGGTTTTCCTGTGTCTGTTGGTACTATGGGAACGGTTACCTCTGGCTGAACGATACGATCCCTCCCAAGCCTGTTTGCTTGAGGGCTGGAAGTGTCTGCTTTACTCTTGAAGTCAGAGCAGAAACTCTTCTTCCAGTGATGTTTGTTTTACCCATGTGTGGCTGCCTTAAGGTGGGTATTGAGTGCAGCTACATGAATACCTGTTTGCCTGCCTTGGGCTTTGTGCTCAGTATAGAAAAGATATGTCTGTGCTCATGGTGAGGACACAGCATTCAATAGGAGTGCCTTCAGCCATCGGGGAGAATTGTGTCTGTTTTCTGCTGGGTGTCTATTTTTGCTCCAAGGAGGCACATGGCCCAGTAAGTCATCAAAGTATAAGACCAAAGGGATATTGGGAATTGTGGGATCCACTGCCCATCCTAGAGCTGGGCAAATATACTTAGACCATCTCTGATGGATGGATCCTAGCTTACTTAGGCTGTTCTTTTAAAAACCTAAGGGGAGGATATTGCACAACATCTTTCACTAGCTTGTTCCTATGTGCCCTGTCCTTGCAACTTTTTTCTAACACGTAGCCTAAATGTTCCTTGCTGGCAATTAAGCTGATTAATTTTTGGTTTACTCTCAATGGGCATCGAGTACAATTGACTGCTGTCCTTTTTATAACCTTACACAGCTTTGAAGACTGTTACTATGTTCAGACTTCTCTTTCTGAGAATAAATAGGTTTTTTTCTCCTAGCCTTTCCTCAGAGGGACACACAGCCTTGCAGTAAGGTATCTAAAATCTGGAATATTTCTCTCGGTCACTTAATAGGTTGTTTCGGAAGCTTTCTTACTGTATACAGCAGAGATGATTCTTGGAAAAATGCTGGTTATAATCTGTGATGGCTATCTTTATTTCTAAGAAGTTTATTCTTTTCAAACTTCTTTATAAAGATGACTTTACCAGATATGAGTACACATGTAAGCAAAAAAAAAAAATAAATCTTCTCTAAGATAAAACATTACTGAAGATCCTTTTCATACAGTAGCAATTAAAGTTCTTCTTTCTTCCTTTCAAAGTCTAAAATGCAAAGATTCAGGGAATCATGTACATTTTTTCTTCCTTCTTACCTTGAATCCCTGTTGCAGAAATTGTACATCTACCAGAGTATCACAGGGCAACTTACTAAATGTCAGGGTAACCAGAGCTGGGGTTGCTCTGTGGATTTGAATGACTTCAGGCTATTTCCTTGAAGCTGAATATTTGGCTGTGTGGGTAGGTTTTCTAGTTAGTCTCTCCTAAAAGCAATGAAACAACAGTGGGAAAAGAACCACTGAGTAAAATCTAGTTCCAAATTTATTCAACAGGTCACAGCTTCTATACCATGGATACAGACTATCTCACTAATATTTCCAGCAAAGAAAGGCGACAGCACCACAGACCTGCAATTAATATTTCACTTCAACAAAATATTATGATGTAGCTGTCCTGATTCTCCATGTGTACAAAATCAGCATTTTTCAAGCATTATTTTGCACTCTGGTTTAGTTTCCTGGGAGAAACATTGCAGCAGAAGCTGGTACTCAGCTTATAAAAAGCACAGTCAGTACCACGTGGAGGGATATTTGTGGTCTGTGATGTGGTGTGGCGTATACTCTCTTCAAATTATAGATAGTCAAAGTTAATTTCAAGTGCGATGCCAGGCTGCAGCCAGCTCGATGGCTGCCTGGCCTGGCTCTTGGGTCATCTTCTTGTGCTATGCACCCAAAAGCTGGGGCTGCTGGGGCTTTTTTTTTTTTCCCCCCCTCCATTTTTAATAACTTTTTCGCCCAAATCTTTGAAGTGCTTTATTGCAGACAGTAAATACATAGTTGAAGAAGGATGATAGGCACTGCCTTGCTTGACAAAAGTGCCTATCAGAGCAATACAGCTGGGATATGAACTTATATGCAGAGAATAACAGAATAACATATCTGCATCCCAGCCAAAGTGCTTTGTATATTAGGGCTTCTGCTGCCCAGAGATGCTGGGAGAAAGCTTCATAACAGCTGGGGTGCTCACAGTTTTGGGAAAGGGCTTCTGTTAAATATAAGGTCTGAACTCTGGATAATAAAACAGAAACCCCTCAATATCTACCTAGAGGTGTGTAGTGCATTTACTTGGCTTTGTGTTCCCACCTCTTTAGGAATGTGAAATTGTACTTTATAAATCAAGAGTGGTTTTTTCTTTTTTCTTTTTTTTTTTTTTTCTTTCCTTTTTACCTCTACCTGTGTCCATTTCCATCCTATCATGCATGTCACCAGGTGCAGATGATCATCAAACCACTGTCAGGTCCCCATCTGTGCAGCAGTGCACCTTCCTGTGTGTCAGGGGCCCAAGGGGGATGCTTCGCACACATTTAGTCATTTAGGGAAGTCCTTGGGATTTGTAGACCTACTGGGAATTGAGGTTTGTCTTCTCACCCATGGTAACCACCACCAGTTTCTGTCAACTAATTCAGTGCAAATCACTGTCTGTCCAATGTAGACACATTCTTATAGAGAAATAACTGGCAAAAAACCAGAGCTGCTGTGCATTTAGAGACAAGATGTGCCTTAACTAAATCATTACTTCTAGAGGAGTTGTTTACTCAAGCTGTCACCCAGGCTGCCTTCACCCTGGCCAGCAAACCCCAGGACCCTGCCTGGAATTTCATTTCTTAAGAAGTAATCCTTGCAAATCCTCATCTTAAATTGCAATTTTCTCTTTACCTAGTTTCCCTGATTTTGTTAAATCCAGGTATCCTTGATATCCTTTGCCTGTTTTGTCTTCCCTGTGTCTCAGCCAATTCCCTGTGCTCTAATCTTTAATTCTGAGATTGTTTTTTCTCTAGCCTGTGGTCTTGCATCCGTTAATGTGGTTTCTGCACGACTGGTTTATCTTGCAGTACAATTTTAATTTGGATCAAGAGCAAGGATATTGTATAGATGCTGTGTAAGTTGTTCTCTGGCATTCTGAGAGAGGACGGCTCTTGTGCACTCGGCCCTGGCAGCCAACATGCTCTGAGTTGCCCACTGATCGTTGTCTTCTCCACTGGTGCAGAGCTACCTCTACAGCTCTTCTTCTTCTAGGCACAGGGGACATGCTGTTAGAGATGCATTGGCGACTATGGGGAATTATAAACAGGTGCAATTTAGGACAGTTCAGAAATTCTCCAAAATTGTATTGGGAAATTGGTTGGATTGAACTTGGCACAGAAAAGCACCCAGTGTACGAACATGGGGCTCAGCCCAGTGCAGCTGAGGACCCTGCTGAGTAATGCTTAAGACGTTTCCTTCGTTTGTATGTTCATATAGAATATTTTTGGCCAGTGTCCAGGAAGTCCACCAAATTCTGTTAACAGTGTGATCTTAAGGGAATTAGCTAATGACTTTCCATACTGATTGGGTAATGATTTTTTGGAAAGTGAGAGCTCAGCAGAAAACAATCCTGGCAATTACTGTCTGCTCATGTCAGTTCTGCAAGTGCTGCAGAGCAGCTCCATGAATGAAATGGCTTAACTTCGCAAATTAAGTCTTTCTCTGTCTCCCTAACCTCCCTACAGAGTTTCTTACTCCTTTCTGATAGAGGAGTATCTTCTATGCTCCCAACTGTTTGGGGGTGAGAGTGATAATAGCCTCTCTGCACAGCTTCTTGCTGTTCATGTTGCTCCGTCTGCTGCAAGAGCCTTTTGGTGGCGTACCCTGGGTTCTTTTGGCATTTTGGGTGCATCAGTCCCATGATGCAGCCGAGCCCTGTGATGACCAGTGGCACATTCACATCCTCCCCAGCATGCTCAGGTCTAGCCCCTCCTTTGCACTGGGAGTGATGCTTGATATGCTGCCGAAAACAGCCAAAGAGCTTTTTGGCTTTAGAGGTCTGAATTTCTGTGCTCGGCAGCTTACCCTGGGGCTGGGGAGGCAGTGCTGCTGGCCGAAGGTTGCTGGGTTATCCCCCTCGTTGGCAGGACTTGGCTGCTGGACCTGCGGAGATGTATTCCTTGGCCATGCTTTGTTCAGCTGGAGCCTCTCTGCCCCGCAGGCAGGTTCCTGTGGGCCCTGGTTGCCTGAGTGCCCTGGGAGGGAGAGTGATGCTGTCAACCAGGTTAGGATGGAGGAACAGAGGTGGGAATTTTAGGGGGCAAATCTGGCCTTGCTCTAGTGCCACCTTCTAAGCTCCTGCTGTCGAGAGTGCAGCCCAGTGCCCAGGCTTGGTGGGATGCTGCTGGAGGGGATTCAGAGCAACCCGGCTTTTGTGCTGGATGAGTGAGTATGCTGGCACAATTAAATTCACCTTTTGATCCTTTCATTTTTCAAAAGTAAAATTTCAGAGTGCCCAAGTTCCAGTCAAAAATGGGATTTTAGGCATCCAAATGCAGTACAGGCTCCACTGGCGACATAAATGCTCTCTGGAAGATGTGCGATCAAGTTGTGAGGAAGTCTCTAAGCAGAGCCCTGAAGGAAGGGCTGGAAACAAAGGGAGAAATAGTTGCATGTAGACCCTCACAGCTCAGAAGAGTGCAGAAAGAGGGCAAGTTTCCAGCCAGAATTCTGATCTCTCTTCAGAAAGGAAAAGCATTGACCCTTAGTGTATGCAAAGAACAGTTATGCTACAAGAACAACTCTGATGAAAAACAAAAATGCACCCAAGAAGGGACTTGAACCGTACCAACACATAGGGCTTCGATCCCTCGTGGAGGCAAGGAAGAATGTGCAGCTCAAGCTTCCCGGCCTTTGCAGTAATTTGTACTTTTTCTAAGCACCCATTTTGCCAACGAGACAACAATTAAAAGATGTGTTTGCATCTGCATCTGCAACGGCATCCTTCAGTCATTGTTATGCATAATTACTCAGTATTTTACCATTTCTTTTATGCTCCCAGTAGTCTGGTTTGAGAGCCAAAGCACATCATTGAGATGTCTTCTTGGGTTCCATCTGAGGCACTGAAACTTGGCTGACTAGCTGCTTTGTGCTGTTTGCTTTACCCCCATTGCTTGATGCTCGATATAAAAACAAACAAAAAAACCCATTTAACCTGTAAATGGGATAGCAAAGTTTGTAAGTAGCAGTAGTGGCCTGCATGGCACAGTTTGCCTTCTGATGTGTGGAGATGATAACATACATCATTAGCAAATCATTAGGAAGAGGAGAAAATGCAGATACCCAGTATATTGGAGCTAAATCTAGCTGCTCCGCTCTGTTTCCAACTACTGTTGGACACAGTCTTAAGCAGTGTTGGTATGTTTGGTTGTAAAGAGCAGCTTAAAATTGCAAGTGATGAGTAGATTCTGATGGTGAGCTCAGAGAATCCCATGATTAAGGAAATTCTTCTTATGCTTGTTTTTACTGATACATATTGCTTTGGTGAATTATTTGTGGTATGTACAAGTATGTTCTTCAAGTGGGAGTAAGCTCACCTCTCTCTCTCGTAGCTGCTTGCATCCCCCTTCCCCACTGTCATGGACCCCTTCCTTGCAGAGGATCATGCCTTTCCCAGGTTTCAGGGGAATTTGTTCAGTTGGAATGCAATTATCTTTCTTCTTTGTTTTGGCAACTGTACTTTACCCACCCATCTTCAACCGCAATACAAAAGTCAAGAGTTTTTTTTATGAAAACTATTTCTTCCTCCTCAAAAAATTTGTAAAGAAAATAGTGACACATCTTTCTCTGGAGACCAAATATGATAAGTTACGAGCATGCAAACCCGGGACATTGTAATGCAAACTGATGTGCAACCTTTGAGTGTAGTGGTCATTGTCAGCTGTTGGCTACAATAAAGTGCTATTGTGTCCCTGCACTGGGAGCCCACTGTCATCTCCAGCGACACTATGAATAGTGCCAAGTGCTTCTCCTGACACCCTGCCTCGGAGGGGGGGACACCTCTCCCAGCTGTCCCCAGGAGAAAGTCCCCACCACTGCCACTCATCTTGCTGCGGCCCTGAGCAGAGGTGCCTCGCAGGCCTCCCCTTTCCCTGTGCTCCTTGTTACTCAGCTGCTTTTGTCCTCCCCTGGTTTGGGGCATGCTCTCCTGCCTTATGGCTTTCAATGTCGTGTGTATTCCTCCAGATGTTTCAGTTGCGTGCCTCTCGGTGTTTTGACAGGCTGTGAGTCATCGCTGGTGCTTCCGAGCTCTCCTGCACCTTCAGCATCTTGAAACTTGGTCTAAATCTTACTGCTTGGACCAATTTTCCTTCCTTGTCCTGATTTTGCAGATTATAAATTTAAATGAAGGGGGCTCTGATTTTCCACTCTTCGCTGCTCCCGGGCCCTTGCTGCATAGTAAGCGACCAGCTGACAAACACTGCATGTAAC
>KL273043.1:0-15444 GCA_000699545.1 Podiceps cristatus
CCAAAACATTCTATGATTCTATGAAAGAATACTCCAACTTGGGCAATTATTAGTAATGTATCTTTATAAAACTGAATTAAATTGTAATTCATCAATGTAATTTCTAGAACTTAAACCAGTTTGGATAAGTTGTATTTACTAATTTTGCTAGATGAAAATTTTAACTGTCAAACTAAGTGTTTGAATTGCTAACACTCTTATCTGTAAAAGAAGACAGGAGAGGAAAAGAGACTCTTAACAGGTCTAGAAAAGTTTTACACAGTCTTCAAAAAAAATGTATGAACCCCGTGGAATGAAGTCATTTGGTAATCGTTGATGTGACACTGTTTCAGGTGTATATCATAAAGCTGACGTTACTTACCTAGTGTAGATGGATATGTTAGCAGCCTGACTCTTTTTATATTCCTTGCATAATCAAAGGAGAGGGGGAGGCACCTCTAGATGTCCATTAAGGTCTGAATAACCATTGGGGCTTGTTTGAAGTTAGACAGGGATCCTGCGACAGTTGTGTATCATACTTAGGAATTTCAGTACCTAAAATTATGTGGAATTAAACCAGATGTAGACACAAAACTCTTGTCATCTCAGTCCACCTTCTCAAAGCCGGGAAGTTTATTTCTGTCCTTTCTTTAAAGCAAAATGTTGAACTTCTTGCATTTTTCAATCTTCTAGAAAGATACTACATGTCAAGAAAATCCACATAATAATTTATTTTCATATCTAAGTGCATTTTTTTTAGCAGCGGGATGAATAATTTCATTAGTTTTAGTTTCCAAATATATTGTGTCCTTAGACTGCTAACCTTTACTGTGCTTATTAGTGTATTTATATCTGTTGTAGCATCTGTGCTTTGCTAATAGGTCTGTATCCCTCTTTTCTAAATAAAACATAATTGAACAACGATATATTTGATTTTAGAAGTAATAAGAAGCTTAATGGCATCTTCATTGTTTCTTAAGTGAATATGTCCTGCTTGAAAAACAGATGTTGAAAATAAGATTTCTTTCTTCTTCTAAAGCTGAACTAGTACTTGAGGTAAAGCATCAGTCCTTAGATCTGTGTCAGCTGATACAGACCTGTCCCTGCTGCAGGGTAAGAATGCTGGGGTGGTGCTGAGTCACGTGTTGCGTACAAAACCTGCTTCTTAACCTGCTTTTCTGTATTCATTTTTTGAGTTGAAATAATAGTTTCGTTACAAAGGTTTGGTTAAGGACAGCGTTATAAGGAAAGGAAAATCACTTTTGAAGTTGAGGGTCTGTTGTTAGATAACGTGTGTTCTTCACTAGAGCTAAAGCCTCCATATGCACAGTGGTAAAAGAGCCCTACTCATCTGAAACACCCTCTAGAAGAATTTTTTCTCCATTAGCTCTTTGAGGAGACTTGCATAATGAACAAATGTGATGTTTTCACAAGGATAACCCTTGAAGCTTCTTGGTTTCTTGGATGTTTTTAGGAATGTTTCAAGATACACTTTTTATTTCTTCCTTTTCATAAGTGGGCATTTTTTTTTTTCTGAATATCTCAATAGCAAGTGAATGCCAATGCCTGACACACAGTGCAGTATTCATGTGCAATTCTCTGTATCATCTTGCCTATCCGTACACTTCTACATAAAGTAGTACTGTATTTATAAAGAAGCTACTGTTATGGTAGTAAACTACTGGTCATCTTGATTAATCATGTACTTGTTTGTGTATGTATGTGTACACATGTATTTTATCCCCGTTTTTAAATTCTCTATCCAGAATGACCTAGCATCACAGTTGGCTCTGCTTGGAGTAGGGAGTAGGACTAGAGGACCTTTAAATATCCTTCCTAACCTAAATTGTTCTATGATTCCAATACTCATTTTCCCTTTTTTGTCTTTTTAGCATGGTCAGCAGTTGTACAGACACATCTACTTAGGCTGTAAAGAAGAAGACAATGTTCAAAAAAACTTTGAACTGTTGTTTACATCTCTAGCTCTTACCACAATTGAGCTAGCCAATGAAGAAGTGGTTATTGACCTCATTCGGTTAGCTATTGCTTTGCAGGTATGAGTCTGAATCAGTGTGGGTTCATTGATTGACAGTTTGTGTTGGTAACTGGAGACATGGATAACTTCTTTTGTTTGTGTATTGTTCTTCAAATTGGAAATCACATCATTCAGTCCTAATTTGATTGATCCGCTATTGTAGTGCACTTTGTACGTAACACTTATTAACAGAGAAACTTCACTTAATCAGATTTGTTACAATCTTCTACAATGTGATCTCTTTAGGAAATATAGCTGATGTGAAAATTTATTGAAATACTGCCTAGAATCACTGATATATTCATTAGCAGATTGACAAGGTGTTCTTGCAGTTTTGCATCAGTGTTCCATAAAAAATATATGGGAAGTCCTCACCTTGGAAGAAAGCTATTGGTTAACTGATTCGTTGGAAATATTTGTCAAACCAGGATATTTAATCTTACCTTAAAGTTCTATTAGTGTGTTGACATTTTCTTTACAGGATCAAATATTATTTCATACTTGCATACAGTCCTCAGTGAAACTGTGTAACTTAGCTGGTTTATCGGTGTTGAAATTAGAGAATTCAAAAAAGTAGTGCTAGCATGTGCCATGGAAATTTGATGAAATTGTGTCCTGTATTCCCAGTTCACTCTCTGTCATTAGCCTTATTCCCTGATGTGCACCTGCATTATGAAACCTCTGAAATGCAGAGTGCATCCTTAATTTTAAAATATGTCACTGAACCAAATCCTTGCTTGATGAAAATGACATTAGGAGTTTTACTAGAGCAAAAATAATACAATCTGAATAAACATAGAAATGCTAATAAGCATTAAATAGTTCTCATTATGATACTGTATCTGTGACTCACAGGAGAGATTTTTATTATTAAACTATGGTTTCTAATTTCCCTGGAAAAAAAGTCATGATCAGCAAGTGGTCCTTATGAGAATCTTAAGGACAAGAGACTACCAGTCGTTAACCTGTACTGCCTTTCTGAGAAACAGAAGTTTGAGTGGAGTGGATTTCTTTCTCCTCTTAGACGTTGAATTCTTCAAGCTCTCTAACTTCAGATCAATATATACCTAATTCAAGAGTGAGCTAGAAGTTTAGAATTTTAAGTGAGAGGTTTTAAATGCCAAATAATACTAGATAGTTATCATATGTCAGCTACTGTTGCTAATAATAATTTTAACTTCCATATATTCAGGACAGCCTGTTAACTTTGGAGGGTGTAATGCTATCCTTTATATTTCAGGACATGGCCATCATTAACGAGGATAATCTGCCGATGTTTAATCGCTGTGGTATCATGGCATTGGTTGCAGCGTATTTAAACTTTCTGAGTCAGATGATTGCAGTTCCCGCCTTTTGTCAGCATGTCAGCAAGGTAACACATCATTAAGTAATTCAAGTCATTTAGAACAGTACATATTCTACTGTAAAATAGGTAAATAACTTGTATCAAGTAATTGCTTGTGATGTTGTTCTCCTGTATTTGTGTTCACCAACATTGCTCTTTGTCTTTGGTCTCTGATGGCATTCCTTGCTGACTCTTAAAACTATTCACAGAATATTCTTCTCTCAAGGTATAGCATTTTTAGTTTGTTTATGGTACCGTATATAATGGGCTGAATCCTCATCTGGTGTAAGACTTCACAGCATCAGTGGCTTTGGTAAAACAGTAATGACAAGCGCAAGATTATGACAATCACATTTTTAGTCTAAAGGGTGACTGCCACAATCTCTTTCTTTGGTTAAAAGAAATTCTAAAGGCCTTATTTGTGCTGAGGTTAGTGAAGGATTAATAATCTGCTAGAGTAGAACCTCTTTAAGCAATTTAGTCATTGGAGAAAATAGCTATGGAACTATTCCGTTTGTACTATTTGTCTTGATTTTTTTCAGGTCATTGAAACTAGAAGTCTGGAAGCATCTTATTTTCTACCAGAAACAATTTTCAAAGACAAATGCAAGTAAGTAGATACAGAACTTGAATTATTGATCAGTGAAGTATCTATTTTAATATTAAAATTCACACATCATTGAAATATGTTGCATATGTGAAAAATAATCTAGAAGTTTAATAGTGTACAGGATAGGCAGAAGAAAACCAAGCATTAAAAGCATATATGAAAATAATCTGGTTTTCAGACTTTTTTATTATAGTCAGATGCACTTATATCTGCACAGTATCATGCTTGGTATAAGTGCTAAAACAGCAGAATGCGTTTCCATTGAATCACAGAATGAGTGGGGTTGGAAGGGACCTCTGGAGATCATCTGGTCCAACCCCCTGCTCAGGCTGGGTCAGCTAGAGCTGGCTGTCCAGGACCACATCCAGATGTCTTTGCCCTATCTCCAAGGCTGGAGACTCCACAACTTCTCTGGGCAACCTTGCTAGTGCTTGGTCACCCTCCCAGTAAAAAAGTGTTTCCCTATGTTCAAACAGAACCTCCCATGTTTCAGTTTGTGCCCATTGCCTCTGGTCCTGTCACTGGGCACCACTGAAAAGAGCCTGACTCTGTTGTCTTTCACCCTGCCTCCCTTAAGGTGGTTGTACACATTGATGAGATCCACCTCCTTTTCTCCATGTTGAACTGTCCCAGCTCTGTCTTTCTTCATTGGAGAGACGCTCCAGTCCGTTAATCCACCTTAGTGTCCCTTCGTTGGACTCTCCACAGTGAGTCCGTGTCTCTCCTCTCCTGGGGAGCCCAGCACTTGACCCAGCACTCCAGGTGTGGCCTTACTGGTGTTGCGTAGAGGGGAAGGATCACCTCCCTTGACCTGCTTGCAATACTCCTCCTAACGCAGCCCAGCCTACCCTTAGCCTTTCTTTGTCGCAAGGGCACATTGCTGGCAAATGGTAAATACTATTACTTGGCAGTTTTTTCCATTTAACAGAGACCATATTCTTTCAAGATACAGTGGAACGGGTGAGGAACATAATTTAGATAACCAAGAAGTGTTAAGGTAGTTTAAAATATCGAAGTATTCAGTGGGCTCATTTTGGAGCATATATTCATTCCTAAATAACTTAGAAAGTTTTATTTCTATCAAATCATTGACATTTTCTCTTTTTGGTTGCTTGCAGACATTATAAAAGTATTTTATTTAATGAACAAACCTGTATTGGCAGATAATAACTTTAAATATATATTTTGACAGTCTTCCAAAATCTTTAGAGAAACATGAAAAAAATTTATTTTTCCTGACAAACAAGATTGCAGAATCATTAGGAGGCAGTGGATACAGTGTGGAAAGATTGTCAGTTCCGTACGTACCCCAGGTAACAGGTAAGTGGTGATTGGTAGCAAAACCACTAAGCAGCAGTTAAGAACACTTGCTTAATGTGTCGTGTGCTGATGAAATGTAGTGTGACTGCTTGGCAATAAAACTTTATCATAGTACAATTTTGGTTTCTCAAGATTTTTTTTCCCCTCATTAGCTACTGTATTACTGCTTAGAAGTTTTAACTTTGTGTCCTTTTAAGATTTTTTGGTTTTTCTCCCCTCAAATTGAGGAGGTTGGGCAGAAAGTTCTTGAACCTGCTTTGACTCTTTTTAGTGAAGTCTTTGCTTTCAAAAGAGTACTTAAGATGATAGTAGTGATTATTACTGGTTTTCTGTATTAATTTGAGTTAACAGGTGAGGAAGGATTATGCAAGTCAGCATACTTTATCCTTCTTATGTCAACACTGGATGGGACATCCTTTTGTCATATGGCCTTACGCTGACTTGAGTTACTGGCCGTAGTCACATTCTCAATGAGCAGATGTTAATTTAATTAAGAATGTTATGTTTTCCCCCATTAGATACCTGTGCTAGCTTAGTATCAGGTAACACAATGAAAATAAAATATGCCTGAGGAAGATTTGTGAGTTCCTGCTACCCAGGATGCATGAATAGTATGTGAATGACTAGGCAGTATGTGACATTGTGTGTTCTCAGCTTTTAATGTATTTTCAACAGCCAGTTGAGCAACTTACTGAAAAAAAAGTGAAGAATTTGTTTTATTAACCATGTGTGTTTTATAGCTGTATAAACGTAACTTGTTGCTGTTGTAGTAGATTATGAGACGTCCCAGTCCGAAGCATGACCTTTTTGTGAAAGAAGAGTACCTAGAGAAAATGTGATGGCTGTGTTTTGTAGCTCACATGTAGAAAAAACCATAGAACATCGGGACAGTGAATGACAGATCTGTCACACTTGCTGTATGATTCGGAGACTTTGCTGTCTGCTCTTGAATAAGCTGGTTTGGATAGCTGCTGTGGGAGGAGATGAGTCCTCCAGAACAGCAGATGTGGTTTCGTCCCAAATTCTAGCTGGCAAACTAGTGATATGTTCTGACACAGCTGCAATGTCTGTCTTTTCTGTTGCCGGTTGTCGTCTTCTGAAAAGGAAAATGTTACTATGCTTGACAGATTATTTATTCTGGCATCCAAAAAAACAGTTGACATTCTAGTTTAGTATTGGCAGAAGAGGTAGGTAGTAAGTAATGTTACGTTTTCAATTTTTTACTGTCTTTAAGTGAATGAGAATGGAATGAGAAAGATAGTCTAGTCTGAATTTTATGTTAAGCCTCTTCTAGAAGCTGAGATGTGTTTGTACCCCAATGACCTTGCTAGGGTTTACTTGGGTACTTTGATAAAAACGCATTCCTACACAGGAAGACGTGTAAGTTCTGACATCAAGGTTAAGTGAGTTTAGCTACAAGTATGTAATTAACTGCCTCTTCAGGTGATGAGAAATGGACATATTTAATGCTAAATCTTAGCGTATGTGTATTAGATGGTGGGTGGGGGGCTGTTAATCTTTTTGTAAAGAGCAGTAACCAAACCTGGTTCCATGTCATCGTATCTAATTAGGCTCATTAATCTCTGATCCTGTGAGATACTGAGCTTCCAAGGTTTCCATTTAACTAAATCAGGACCAAAGTGAGTATTTTGGAATTCTGAAACTTTTCATTTTTTACTTCAATGAAATCTTCCATTTCTACGATTACATTATAAGGCTAGATTATAGTGTTTCAAAATACATCATTAGTTTTAGTAAAAGATGGATCCCTTTTTTGTATATTCCTGTGAAACTTATAATTGAACCCAAAATCCAGTTAAAAAAAACCCCAAACATTAATTTTATCTTATTTATTGCTAGTATTTCTGAATATCAATGATGTAATGCTCAACAATAGCTTAGATATAAAATCATCATCCTGTCTTTATTTCAGGTTTTTGTACTTCTTATCAGTTTGAAAGACATTCATATTTGCAAGTTTTTGTACCTTGTTCTCCTCCTTATTTTGGAAGGGAAGCTTGTAATTTAAATGTGCATTTAATATTTTTTTGTCTATGTATATATTTTTTTTTAATTTAGCTCTATTTCCATCAGGCAAAAAGCCTCATAAATGCAGACACAAGTCAAAAGGTAAAAATGAATTGTAGGTCAACCTGCTCTCCTGCCTAGCTGTGGTGTGTCTGTATCGGATGTGCACAGTCAAAAAAAAAAATGCTTTTAGAAAGCCTTTAGACCAGAAATTGTGTTGTACATAGTATAGTTAGTGTTTCCTCCTGCTTTTTTTTCTTTATCTCCTTGATATACCTGTACCAATGTTAGCTGCTTCAAGGTTTGTCTTTGTGTTAAATCTTGAGTGGGAACTCTACAATATGATAGCTTCCTGTATTTTTTTATTTTCCTTTTCCTTTTTTTTTTTTTTTTTTTTTTCCCCCCTCCTGAGCAGGTAGTAGGGCTATAGGTATCATTTTTGTACTAATTACCTCTTTCAGTGATAGTACAAGAACTTGGTAGAAAGTTGGAAGTAGCTGTTCACAGAGCAATCTCTCTGGCTGTTTGGGATAATGGTTCATTAGTGGGAGATGTCTATGTGCATCCATTCTGTGTGCATCCCAGCAGCAGCTGGGCTTAGACGCTGTCAACCCACCAGCTCTCTCCTGGTTCCCAGTCTCCCCAGTCACTGGCAGCTGAGCATATGAGTCCCGCAGGCCCACAGCCCCAGTCCAGCTGCTGGTATGGATCCCCCTTGTGCACAGTGCACAGACGGTTTCTGCAGAGACAGCCTGGCCCAGGGAGAGACAGGCACACACGGACACCCCCACATCCCAGGCCACTTGATCTCCTCGCCTGCTGGTCCAGCTTGAAATTCCCTTGCTGCCATGCAGTGGTGCTGTGTGCCCTCGCTCACTCGAGTCACGCAGGCCCTCTGCCCCGCGGCCTGACCCCAGTTGCTGCGCTCAGACCCCCGTGCGCACACCTGCACAAATAATAGAGTCCCTGACTCAGGAAAAGAGAAATGAGATTTAATCGGAAGATGGGACGGGCTGCACTGATGAGGCTCAGGGCATGGCCAGATGCACATACCAGTCAGCAACTGGTTTACATGGGACTGATGCCTTTACCCCCTTACCCATCTATTCTTCTTGCTTGCTCCTCCTCAAACTATCATAGAATCATAGGACGTTTTGGGTTGGAAAGGACCCCCAGAGCCCATCTAGTCCAACCCCCTGCAGTGAGCAGGGACACCATTACCCAGATCAGGTTGCTCACAGCCCCGTCCACCCTGGGCTTGAATGTTTCCAGGGATGGGGCCTCCACCACCTCTCTGGGCAACCCGTTCCAGTGCTTCACCACCCTCATTGTAAAGAATTTCTTCCTTATATCCAGCCTAAACCTACCCTGTTTCAGTTTAAAACCATTACCCCTTGTCCTGTCACCTCTGTCCCTCCTGAACAGATTCTCCCCCTCTTTCCTATAGGCCCCCTTTAAGCACTGACAGGCCGCAATCAGGTCTCCCCGCAGCCTTCTCTTCTCCAGGCTGAACACCCCCAACTCTCTCAGCCTGTCCTCACAGCAGAGCTGCTCCAGCCCTCGGATCATTTCTGTGGCCTCCTCTGGACCCGCTCCAACAGCTCCATGTCCTTCTTGTGCTGAGAACTATCTCAATCCTCCTTTCTGCACCCTTGGTTCCTCCCCTGAACGTCCCATACTAAACCTTGTGCAATCCCAAGATGCTGTTCCCCTGCATCCCACAACGTGTCCCGTACCCCAGGCACTGACCCTGCCTTGGTCAGGGAGTTGACCCAGAGAGCTGCTCCCGTTGCCCTCTGGGGTGGGTCCCACTCCTGAACCCTGGGGCCAAGACTCCCGGGACAGCCCTGGCAGTGGGTATTGGGGCTCCTGATGTATAAGAGAAAAAACTGCAATTTTCACAATTTTCTAGCAACTTAATGTGTTGAAATAATAGAAGAAGGGGTATTTTTATTAGGCAGGTATAGTGAGGCATCCATTAGAGACATGAATTCTGTCCAAAGTAGTCCCCAAAATTTATCTTCTGGTATTCAGGTGTCAATTATAGAGGGAGCAGCAAGATGGCAGCAAAGATGTAGTTTTGTCTTGTGTTTACTCTTGAGGGCTAAGGTGCTTTCCTCAGACTGTATGTATTGCATCATATACCAGTGAGTCATCAGGGATTAAAAATTAAGTAAATCTTCCAAAATGCCACTTCAAATGCTCAGGGACCCTGAGAACCTGGCAAAGGTAGCTAGAGTTCAAGTGTTTTTCACTAATCTTGTTCTTTCATTGCCTCTTGATCTTAAAATGGTATTGCATTTATATGACTTCTGAAAGTTATTTCTTGATTTTTGAAAGCTGGGTACGTTCAGCTCGGCTGGAGTGAATTCTGTTTGTTCATGCTCAGTATTTGCACTGCGAAAGTGCTTTGCTAGAAGTGGTTTAAACAAAAGTCGTAGAAGAACCATCATAAATTATCTTCTGGTGGGGGAGTTTCACAGTCATTTTCTTATCCTTACCTTAGAAATCTTAGAAATCATAGAAAGGTCTGGGTTGGAAGGGACCCCAAGGATCACAGAGTTCCAACCCCCCTGCCACAGGCAGGGACACCAACCTCCAGGCCTGGATCTACACAAGGTTGCCCAGGGCCCCGTCCAACCTGGCCTTGAACACCTCCAGGCATGGGGCATCCACCACCTCTCTGGGCAGCCTGTTCCAGCACCTCACCACTCTCTCTGTAAAAAACTTTCCCCTAATATCTAATTTAAACCTTCAAACCTTGGTATCAAGTGCCTGTAGATGCTTCTAACTATGTGCAGTGCAAGTCATCAAATACTAATGGCCAAATGGCTTTATCTCAGCTAAAATGTAAGAGGGGACATTGCAATTCATGGGTTTGTAAGCAAGATGCGTGAAAGTCAGGCCACTCAAGTCTCCATTTGTCAGAAGATCCTCATGACATGTCTGTAAATGTATTTTTACTGTTTTGGGTTTTTTTTAAATCTTATGTTAATATATTAAATGTCAAAAATAAGAAAAGATTATTGGTGTATTGTCTCAGGAATGCAGTCACAAAAGGAAAATCCATCAACTGATGGATCATTTGATCGTATCTGCTTAAGCATTAATTAAATTGTTCTGCTCCTTTTAGTATCAGCACAGTTGGTCTTATTCTCACAACTTTTTAGGCCACCTGGACTTGCTAAAATGTTTGTAGGAAGTTAGAAATGGAGAGAATTTTTTTTCACCAAGTAAATTTTTGGACTCGCTGAATTATGGTACTTGTAGCAACAAGAATAAGGAAGGATTGTTGTTCATTTCCATTCAGAAATCTCTTTCTTCTGTCAATGAGTCATCTACCAAGAAGCCCTTTTCTGTTTCAGAATACCTCAGATTAAGACCTTAATATTTCAATTTCACAAGCAAAAAAATAAGTTCAGGCTTCTGTAAATTACTCTGCAGCACTATATTACCATGTACTATGTTATTTATTATGCATCTGAATAAGATCTCCTCTCATTTTTTGAAATTCTGAGCTTTGGCATGAACTGTGATGACAGGGAGAAGGGACAAGAAAAAGGTTATTTTCCTTCATATTTAATAATTTAGAGCAGTAACTAATCATTTTTCACAACAATCCAACTGATAAAATAGGTGATCTTGGGTTAAATAGGCATATAGGAACAAATCTGCATCCGACGTCTAGAAATTTGATTGCTCATGTTTCAACTGTTATACAAAAAAAATGAGGTAAGTTGTTTTTCTTCTAGATGAGGACAGACTGTCCAGGAGGAAGAGCATTGTAGACACAGTATCTATTCAGGTGGATATTCTGCCTGGCAACAACACAGAGGATAAGGTATGAAAATGATGGGATATTTTAAAGCAGCACCTTCGGGGGGAGGGGAAGGGAGGGGAATGTAAATGAAGTTTTCCCAGAAAGTCTAATATCTAATTGTTCTTAAATGCCTTAAGGTTTTGATCTTTTTTAAACTCCTATATTTGTAGAAATGTGTTGTCAAAGACACTGATACTGATCTTGCTGTATAAAAAGGTATTTTGTCACTATAGTTTTTACAGGTAGTACTGCAGAATATGGGGGAGCAATACATACAGACACCGAACAACTAATATTTAATGAATAAATATTATAAAATATTTTCTTTGTATTTTGAGGTATCAAATAAAATTCCTGCATCTTAATCCATGTATCATTTGAAGTATTGGAGAGTCTTGTTCATCAAGGTGGGGCCAGTGGGAGATACAAGGCCAGTGGGAGACCTGCTGTCTTGAGAGGGGCAGGCTACTTATGTCACAGTGTTATAATATCACTTTTCCCTTCCAGAAGAGCACACAGTGCTTTAAAGACATGGGAAGGATAACGTAGCAACAAACAGTTCGTATGTGGGGTACAGAGGTTGATGGTAATTATCTCTTAGGAAGACTGCGTCATCATAGAATCACAGAACGGTTTGGGTTGGAAGGGACCTTAAAGATCATCCAGTGCCAACCCCACTGCCGTGGGCAGGGACACCTTCCACTTGACCATGTTGCTCAAAGCCCCGTCCAACCTGGCCTTGAACACTGCCAGGGTTGTGGCATCCACAATTTCTCTGGGCAGCCTGTGCCAGTGCCTCACCTGCCATGGGCAGGGACACCTTCCACTAGACCAGGCTGCTCCAAGCCCCATCCAGCCTGGCCTTGAACACTGCCAGGGATGGGGCATCCACAGCTTCTCTGGGCAACCTGTTCCGGGGCCTCACCACCCTCAGAGAGAATTTCTTCCTTAGATCTAATCTGAATGGCTTTAAAGTGAAAATTACCTCTTGTCCTATCACTGCATACCCTTGTCAAAAGCCCCTCTCCATCCTTCCAGTCCCTTCAGGTACTGGAAGGCCGCAATCAGGTCTCCCCGCAGCCTTCTCTTCTCCAGGCTGAACAAGCCCAACTCTCTCAGCCTGTCCTCACAGCAGAGCTGCTCCAGCCCTCGGATGAGTTTTGTGGCCTCCTCTGGCCCCGCTCCAGCAGCTCCGTGTCTTGCGCTGAGGGCTCCAGAGCTGGACACAGTATCTCACATTTTTTGACACTTCATTTTGAGTAATTCATAATTTCCATTTCTGCTGAATCTTTTTCAAGGTTCTGCTGATTTTTGTTAACCAGACTGCTGCTGGCTGCAGTGGAGATCAGCTGTTGAAAGTGAGGTGTTTGTACCTGCAAATGAATCCTGCCTTTAGCTTCTTAAAGCAAAAACCAGCTAGGGGCATGAAACAGAACATGGGGACGGAGTCAAGCTGAATGTTAGTTAAAAATGCAATATTAAGCTGTTGTAAAGGAGCAAGCCTCATCTTAGAACTTACTGACAGAAGTGATTCATGTTTTGCGTCATTATTATTCCTTTCTGCTTTGTGCTGATGATACCTCAGATCGTATTCTATGTTCACTTCTTGGCATTGTGCATTAGCAAGGATGCAGATAAACTACATAAAAGTTTAGGAGAAGGAGTAAAAAAGTGTTTGAAAATTACAAGAGATTGTCACACTCTTTAGCTTTCTGAAGAAAGTACATGCTTGTAATAGGAGTAAGGGTGTTTGCCATTGGTATCCTTTTTAAAAATCATGTATTATATGTGATTATATGTGATTGAACATCTCTCTTGAAAGTGGAATTAAACGATAGAAGTTTCCATTTCAGATTTCAAGTGATTATGCTGATGTTAAGTATTGATATAAAGACATTTTTGGAGGAAGATGTAGCAGTTGTAGATAAATCAAATCTTTGTATGGGTTCACAGTTTAATGTGGTACAGTGCCTTGGATAATGAATTACTGTTTGTCTCTCTTAAAAACAATTATTAATCAGAAACACATGAAACAAAGTATTCCTCCTTTAGTTGCTTTACAATGTTTGTTTACAATGCAAAGGGAAAACCAGTATTTTCTAATTGCTGACTGCAGCTCGATACCTGAATCGTGAACATCTGAAAAACTTCTATAGAATCATAGAATTGTTTAGGTTGGAAAAGATCCTTAAGATCATCGCGTCCAACTGTAAATCTAACACTGCCAAGTCCATCGCTAAACCATGCGCCACATTTACACGTCTTTTAAATACCTCTAGGGATGGTGACTCAACTGCTTCCCTGGGCAGCCTGTTCCTTCAGTCATGGTGCTCTGTAATTCTTGCTGATTCTTGTTCCCTCGTAATGCATGTTTTCGGCCACCTGCAACATAAGATGATACACTGGATGTAACTCCAGAGGAGGGGAAAAAAAAAAAAAAAAGAGTCCTTAAGGATATTAAATCTGGTTCTCTGGCTATGTAGATTAGTAAATATAACATAATCCATAACTGTCAGCAGAATTAAACTGGAACCAAAAAGGAACATAAGGATTTATGATTGAGAGGATAAACTACTTAATTAATGGCAGTTTTAGGATTAATGATGCGTGGTATCATTTCTACATTGTCTGAGGTAAAAGACTATTGATAAGGTATCTATTTTTGTATACAGTACAAATGCAATTCTATTGTCAGCAAAATCAAAGTATTTTGTTGTGGCAAGACTGTTAGTGAATTCTATTCAGAAATATGGTTTAGTCTATAGTTATCTTCATTCATAAGACGAAAGCACTTGTAAAAGCAGCTAATGCTTCTGTGATATTAATAATCAAATATAATGCTGACTAATATCAACAGCTACTACGAATGTTAATTAGAAATCTGAAAGGCTGCCATAAACAAGTAATAGTTACCAGATATGAATTGTTAAAATATTATTATTTCAAAACCTGAATGAGCTTTATTTCTAACCATATCCACAAATATTTGACATAAAGGGAGTTTTGCTGTTTATTTATGAACACTTTATATATTCAGAAGTAGAGAATGTGATGCTAATTTAGTAAAAACTGTTAGAAAATTATAATTTACAGCACCATCTCCTGAAATAACACTGATGTAAAAAGGAAACAGCTACTTCTGTCTTTTCCATTTACAGTAGGACAAGTCAATTGAATAAAAAAACCTAAAAGAATTCAGTGTCTTCTGAATTGGGAGAAATAACTTTTTGCTACATTACAGATCTTTTCTCTTAAATCACATTAGACCATTCTAAACAATTAGTATTTATAAGGAAAAATAAAAGTGCTGTCTGTTTACATGTAGTTAGTTTTGAAGGATTAAAGTAAGGCAGTCCAAACCAAGAAACCATGTTACATTCAGGTGAACACTGTTCTGCTATCTAAGCATTCTCCCCTAATATTATCACAGTGGTTTCACTGTAAACATGATTACTAGTACAGAAACTCTAGGTCTGTAAAGAATTGAAACACAAAGAGCATCTTGACCAGAATTTGGAAAGTTTTCCTTGATCTCATTTGATAAAAATTCCTCACTAATTGCAGTGGCTTAAAAATGTGAATTAGTGATCTGTCGTCTGTCATAGAAACTCCAGATAAAGCTATTAGAAACTTACAAGAAAGAAAAGTTCTGTGGACATTTTGCCCTTCTGTATTTATCACATTCCTTATTTTTTAGAAGCTTATTCTATGGGAGGATTAAAGAGTTTTGTTTCTTTGTGTTTAGATTGATAACACTGAAGAAATCACCTTTGAAGCTTTGAAGAAAGCAATTGGTAAGATTTAATACAATTGTGTTTATGCAGCATAGTCCTAGATTGCTGTGAAATTGCTAGAGAAAAAGGTGTTGCTGGAGTAACATAATATTACATTTGTTTCTCTTCAGGTAGTTAATTTATTTAAAACTTCAATTATTTATTTATAAATTTTTGAAAATGGTATCTTGATAATTTTAGTGAATTCGTTTTCTTGAAGCTGATGTGAGTGCATGAAAAGTATCTGGAAATGCCTGTCATCTATTAAATTTTCCCTTACACAAGCCAAGCTATAAATAATGGGAGTGATTATTTATAGTATCATAGAATCCCTTGGTTGGAAAGGACCTTTAAGATCATCCAGTCCAGCCGTGCCTGACCACCGCTAAACCATGTCCCTAAGAACCTCATCTACCCGTCTTCTAAATACCTCCAGGGATGGTTACTCAGCCCCTTCCCTGGGCAGCCTGTTCCAGTGCCTGACAACCCTTTCTGTAAAGAAATGTTTCCTAATATCCAACCATAACCTCCCCC
>KL273044.1:6808-17384 GCA_000699545.1 Podiceps cristatus
GGTGGAGTCACCATCCCTGGAGGTATTAAAAGACGCGTAGACGTGGCACATAGGGACATGGTTTCATGGTGGACTTGGCGGTCTTAGGTTTACGGTTGGACCTGATGATCTTAAGGGTCTTTTCCAACCTAAAGGATTCTATGATATTTCAGCATTCTCATAAAAGCTTTTTTTCTTTAGTGGGGTACACAAGTGGAATATTTATGAATGGTCTTTATAGTGTTTACATGATCCCTTGATATTAAAGTAGCATTACTGAAGTAGTCATTACCTCTTTCTGCTTAACAAGACCAGAAGATTAAAACAGGATCATTTAGTTCTATACAGAAAAAAAAAAGATTCCCATTAACATCAGGTCAGATTTTTTATTTTTCAACTTTCTAGAAGTTGCACCTGCTGAAATGGAGTGGTGTGGATGCTTTATATTGCATAAATCTAGCAGGAACTGTTTTTACCATTAGGGGTGGATTATTGTAACAGTAGTTTCCTGATGACATCATAGTAAATTCCAGCTGCCCAAACAGCTGTTTTTCAGAAGAGGTTATCTGTAGTGCACTTGCACAAAATTACACTTGAATGGGCACTCATAGTTCCCTTGGGACTTACAAATCAAACCTTTTGTCAAAACCTTAGTAAACACGGAATTCTTTGTTTTCATTCTGTGGCAGTGGTAACAGTATGGGCAGTACTGTAATTTGTGATTCTGGATTAAACGAATAAAAATCACATTATGCAGGACAAGAGAAATGGAAGTCTGCAGTGCAAGCTTCCTGTCATAAAGGGATAGATATTTTTTTTTCTAGAGAAATTTTAGGCTGGTGATGTAAAGAGAAGGGTGCACAGATTGCGGTGCCCTACCTGAAACGGGGCCCCTCCCTGTCCAGTGGAGCTTTTTGAAGGCCTCGGTAGCCACCGAGCAGGAGAGGACGCTGGTTGAGAATCTGGCCTAAGGGAGTAGAGACTCATTTTTGTATGGGATGCTGATATATGGAGGTATATGACTTTCCTAGAGTAAATCTGAATTGATTACTGTTGTTTGGGGTTTTTTGTTTTTAAATGGTAGCCTAATTGCTCAGACAAGCTCTTTAGGAAATGTCTTGAAGGCTGCATTAGAAATTATCATGCCTAGTCACACAATTCAGAAGGTCTTTCCCAGACTTAAGAAGCCATAATTAATATGGAGTCAAACACTTCTGGCAATTGCTGTATTTGAATGCATTTTAATATATATTTAATGAAGAATACACGATCCTATCATTGACTCTTTGATAAATCTTGTAGCAGGAAAATCAAATCTTGGAGATTTACCAGTTTGTCGGACCCTAAGAACATCAAATAACCATTCTCTGCCAATTTCTTTCTAGCAAATTACAGTATTCTGCAGGGATTTCAATTAACAGGTTGTTCCAAGGATCATTTAACTTTAATAATGATCTTTATTAGCTGTATTACTTTGTATATGTTGAAATTGTCATGCATTTTTTAATGAACTTTCACAACATGTCTGTGAATTGAATAGCTTACCATCATCATGCTCACTTTGGGGAGGAGAGTGACAGCAGTGGGAAAAGTTGGCAGATTAACTTTGTAGAATTCCAGACCTTCCATCTCACTGCTCTGGTCATTGATTTCTTCTGCACTCGCTGATTATCTGCTTCTGGTTATCCACACAGGTAAGAGCCTGCCGAGTCAAGACCTATGATGCAAACCCCGCCAAAAATAAGTCATTAATTTCTTCCATTCTTTTATTCTCCTCAGTGTTCACGTGCAGGACAACACCCCATTTTTTGCGTGTTTTCTCTTTCACTACTTAACTGGTATTGTTTTGCTCTCCCATTGAATTTGTTGAAGCTTTGCACTAGGTGCAGTTCGCTTCCATCCTTGTTGATCCCACAAAGTCTGGCAGGAATGATCTGCATTACCGTTCAGCATATAAACCCAACATATATCCAATGCAACCATCTTCTCTGTGGAGTAAATCTTCAGGTTCATGACTTCTCAGACCTCTCTAATGACAGTGAAGTCTTTCCAGTCCCTTTAAACTGTCCCACTGATGCTAACACTCCTTTGGGTCAGTGGTTGCTTGTCCTGTGCGTTTGACAGAGACATAGATTTCTCATTTGCTTTTTAGCATTTTAAATGAGTGGGTGAGGTGGCTTTACTGGAATGGTTTTACCTCTCTCGGAAAGTCAGGTGGACCTGATGAAAATGAGTGATCCGACTCCTGTGTCTGCAGGGCGACAATGTTGTGCCAGGCCCCCTTCTCGCTCCTTCCTACACACTGCTGGAGATTTTGGAAGTTTATGAATTTTTATGCAGGATTCCCGCACTCTCAGCTTTTTTATGTTCCTCATTTTGAGGATGCTATTTTGATCCATCTTCAGGAGAAGATTCTTTCTTTTCTGGAGAAAGTTTTGAAGTGATGGAATCATGTCAAAAAAAAAAAAAAAAGTTTGGTTTGCTGAAAATAACTGTTTGATCTCAGACAATTTGTAATGAAAATACTTGTTTCCTCACTAATCCAATGTTACGATAATTACAAGCATCAGATCAATAGTGGGAATTATAGAACTGAAAGTGTTGCTTCAGATATTAAGCCACAAATTGATCTCCCTGTCAAACCTTAAGTAAGTGCTGTAACAACACATATTTCAAAGATCGGAGGATGTTCTGAAATGTAATAGCGATGGACTGAAGAAAGAAGAACGATTTGTTTTATGCAAGTGTAGTAACTCTTTACAGCCCAGATTTGCACAATCCCACTATTATCTCATTGTGTTTTGCACTCGCACCTTACAGCGGTGATTTCTGACTGTTGCTCCACTTGGCTCCGGTAACACACGGGATTATCTCTGGATAATATTAATCATCGCTTGAATTAGAAGAAACCGCCAGTACTTGCACATCATCCAACGCAAGTCTTGTGCAACTCTCAAAGTATTCCAGCATTTAGATAGTAGATACTCTAACCCAAGTCAGTTATTGACCAAAATCATTATTTCTTAGGAAAATAAAGACAACACCAGAAGACCTTCATATCACATAAGATTCTTGAATTTCCTTGGACAACTCATGACTGTTGCAACTCTGTATTGACTAAATCATACTGACCTGCTCTAAAGAAAGTAGAGGAAAAAAAAAATCTGAGAAATTCTAAAATTCTTTGGAAAAAGAAACAGATAATAGAAATTTAGGGGTTGTAGTTTTTCTTCCAAAAACTAAGACACACTGTTTTTGAGATCACTTTTTCCTTTTAATACGCAGAAGTGTGAAAGTTGTCCTTATACCACTATGGGCATACTGAGAAGCTGCAAATGTCACTACTCAATTCACTTTATGGTGCTTCTTTTACAAGCCGTTAAGAAAGATTGAAAGGCGTAATGTGTTTCTGAAGAATTTGTTCTTGAATACGTTTTTCAAGTGTTGAACATTGTTGTGGCTCAGCCGTAGCACATCTGAGAAGTCAGCTTCTCTCTAGGAAAGCCTGCCAGATACATGCAGTGATCTGGGAAAAATAGTTTTTGCTTTCTGTGGGTTGCCTCTCCCCTGATAAACGTGTGGAAGGAACACACTTAGGAGCGTGAGGTTTTGGTTCCTCTCTTCATAATGTGAGGAGATCCTGCAGGAGAGGTTTAGTGGATCATCATTTTTTTGTTGTTCAGATATTCTTCAGATCAGGGCTGCTATTTTTTTTCCGATAGCACTGAGTCTTTTGAATTTCTTTTGCTAGTGCAGGGATGAAGACTTTTGACTGGACATGAGTAGTCAGGGAAAGAAGTCTCTGGTGTAAACCCCTCTCACCTACTAACCCATCAGTCCATTCAAGTAGAGGTGGCTGGCCGAGCAGTCAGAGCAACTTCTGTTTTTCCTAGCAGAAATCACTCCTGTGTTTAACTGTTTATTAGAATGAGGGGGAAGGAAGGTGGTAATTCTCAGATCTTGGCCACCATGGAAGCTTTGTCAGCCAGTTATGATTAGCTTGATTATTTAATTACTTTTCCAGCATTAAGAGTAAGTTTTGCTTCACAGTGGAGAACAGAGGAAAACTGCAGGTATCCCTTCGGCAGAGCGAGGAGCTTTTCTCTAGTCTAGCCTTTTGTTGTTACAGCAATGTTTCCAGCTGGGATGATCCTTCCTTGCTGCCAAGTAGTAGTAAATAGCTGTATAAATCATAGTAATGCTTGTACCACTCGGGTACAGCTGCTTGCTTTTTGACTCGAACAGGTGTACATATGCTTATTCTCATATTTCAAAGTTAATTGTTAATATTTCTGTAAAAGGACTGGCTTTGGGAGTTGACGAATAGACACTTTTGAAGTGCTTCATCTTCAAACTTCGGATTTCATTCTTCACTTGAAGCATACACAGTTTTGTTTATATTCGATTTTATTTTCTCCAAGACTCTCTTCAGATCGAGAAGTCAGTAGCCATGGCCTGCCTGACCCAGAGGGCAGTCAGTAGCGGTGCACGTATGTTTAATTTAGGACAACAAATAGAGACTGCTGCTGTCCGCTCTAGCTATAGGCAGAGCTCAAAACGCTGGAGAGAAGTGGTGACGTGTCTTGGCGCCGGCAGCCCGGACCCCGGCAGGGTTTTGCTGAGTCCTGTTTGTGTCTCTCAAGAGGGGACGGGTAGGTAGGAGGCCCACGCGAATGGGAAGTTCATTGCCGCTGGAGCAGGGCGAGTGGATGTCATGGTTTAGCCGGGCGCCCCGCGGCCGCTCCCCGCTCCCCCCTCCCGGCGGGGTGGCGGGAAAAGAGAGGCAAAACTCGGGGGCTGGGACAACAGCAGCTTAACAGGGCAGCGAAGGGGAAGGGAACGAACAATCCAACCCCAACAATACCAATACCAGAGGGCACTTAACGCGGTGTCACAGTGCGGGTCGCTCACCGGCCCGGAGCTCAACACCCGGCCCGGCCGCTCCCGAGCAGCGATTCTCCCCTCTCCCTCCACCCCACTGTATAGGCAGCATGGCAGCCGCTCACACGTATGGAATAGTGCCCTGGGCAGCTCCTGGGGAAAATTAACCCAATCCCAGACGGAACCAGGACAGTGGAGAAGGGAGAAGACTGGAAAGGACTAGTGTCCCGAGTTGTTTGTTCTTGACTACCTTCTTTGTCCAGAGCCATAGGTATGCCTGGCTTTTGTGTAACTGCAAACGATAGCTTGCTGTGAAAGCTGAATGGGATGCGGGAGCAGGACAGCTCTTGAGGCTGAAGAAAAGGAAGAATATATGTTGTGTGATGTGCTGCTTTGGGTTCTTTCTGGTAGAGAAACCTGTATCTCCATAGGCACTTGCTGACTTGCAATGGGAGTCAAAATAGATTTTGCTAAAGGGAAAATAGTAAATACGGGGAAAAAAATCAAACCACTTGTTATCCCTTTGTTCAAAGCATATTGAGATGGACCTGAAGTGCAATCCTGGCAGAGCTTCTCGCCTGGCTTCAGCTGCAGTCCGGGAGTCTCATTTGAGTTGGCAAGGCAACCTAAATCCCAGTCTGCTGATTAAAGATGATGGAGAGCTACTTATGGGTGAATACCTTTCCCCCAGGAAACTGGTGAGTAGACATCCAACTTTTTAATGAAGTAGAAGAGGCAAACCGGCAATATACTGTTTAACTTAACCTTCCAGCTGCTCTTGTGGTGATTGCAGACTGTTGCATATCTGACAGTTAGACTTCTGCATAAAGTAGATTCTGTCTTATTTATCAAATGTTTGTCCTCCTTTCACCTTGTTTCATATCAAAAATGTTCCCAGCATGAGTGCAGCTGTCTTTGTTGCCAGGTTTCTTGAAGCAGCATGAAGAAAAGTACGGGTAACATCATTATAATTTAAACAGGTCTCACTAATGCTATCTGAAGTACCTTGAATCTTAGCATTAGAAAAAGCTTTTTACATTAACCTTGTTCTAGAGATTGAAAATGTAACTTCAAAACCACAACTTTTTTCTGAATTAGTGAAATCCTCTATCCTGCTAAGAAGCCAATTAAAATATTCTGGAAGTGCTATAGGTACTTTCTATATATATGTGTATATATATATATATCTCAGAGTGTGTGAAACTTCTCAGCACATTTGAAAGCCATGTTCCTTTTTGACCGGGGGAAATTATTTTGGCACGCAGCCTGGCGAAAGAGAGTAACAAACTGAAATCTTTTGTGAAGGAATACTTGGTTGCATATCGTGCTGTATTTGCTCAGGTCTAATTAAAGGTGAAATCCTCCAGCACATGTAGGAGCTGGGAAAATAACCTCACTTATCCCCGCTAAGGGAAGGGAGAGCTGAGAGCAGAGTTAAGGGGAGAAGCTGCAGCTTTCCGTGTTGCAGAGCTGGGTGGAAATCGGTGAAAGACAGATGGGGCCAAGGCTGTGGGTTGGGTGCTCCTAGCAGGCAGGGTGCTGATCAGGGTGTCCCTAATCCCCTGCACATCCACTGCGCTGGTGGAGAGCCGCTACCTTCTGCAGGGCCGTATCCCAGCTGCGTTTTACACCGCTCCCTAACTACATGCCAGTCACAATTTTGATCGTGCGCAGTGGGTCAGCCAGCAAGTTGTTCCCAGAGCTGCTCTTCCCTTAGTAGCTAAGTCTTTCAGTGTTCATAAAACACTGCAAAAATCACTTTCTGCGGAGTGTATATTTTAAGTTTTCTGGAGAAAAATCGATATATGATCTGATGATCTATGCCATTCACTTTCCTTTGGCCCACGTGAACCTCTGACCACTTCTTGGTCTTTTTTGAAGTCTGTCATAGGGTTGGACCAGGCTAATGTGTCTGTGGCCTACAATACCCTGTATAAATCCGATGGGAAACTCTCAGGTTGGTCTGCTTCCTTTGGGCATAAACCAAAGCCCATGCGAGTAACCGAAAGTCAGGTGCCCTCTGACTTCAGTAAACTCTGACTTCAGTAAACTCTGAAAACTCTGAGTAGACTCTTCCTTGAGTAAACTCTTGGTTGGACCAGGCTAATGTGTCTGTGGCCTACAATACCCTGTATAAATCCGATGGGAAACTCTCAGGTTGGTCTGCTTCCTTTGGGCATAAACCAAAGCCCATGCGAGTAACCGAAAGTCAGGTGCCCTCTGACTTCAGTAAACTCTGACTTCAGTAAACTCTGAAAACTCTGAGTAGACTCTTCCTTGAGTAAACTCTTTCACTCTTTCTGGAGCTCTGCTGCTTTTAGTTTACACTAAATTGTAAGCAGAAAAGTGTACGTCAGGCAATGTTACCCACGTCACGTGAAATTGCAGTTCATTATTTCGTAATATTTTTTAAATACAGATGAGAAGGTACATCTCCCACAATTCTAGGCTATATTTAAACATGGGAAAACCCCCTTTATTATTCATATGTACCCTCTTGAACTTAATCGAGTCTTGCCTCTTTAAGATTGTGTGTATTAACATTGGCAAGGAATTCCATGTCAAAGACTCTTTTAAATGGATGCCTACTGTCCTACTAGTTTTTCTGGACACAGTTATTTCCTGCCCTGGAACCCAACATTTATGCTGGCATAGCCGGAGTGCTTCCTGCTCAGAGGAAAAATTATATGACATTATCAACGAAACATTAACAGTGTTTATACTTGTTTTAATAATGTATCGGATCTATCTATTCTTTGACCTTTATGTTGATCAAATGGAAACTGTTCCTTCCATCAGTTTACTTCCTCTGGATTTGCAAATGTAAAATAGAGACACTGTTCAAATCTTTAATCGGAAACAAGTTTTCACATGGATATTTTTTAAGGAAACACATGCCATTGGTAACTGAATGGTTTGAAAGGCTGTTTTGCTCTGAATCAATACACTTGCAGTATCTTCTTGGTTGTCTTTTAATTGTGAATATTTTAGGAGTAATTGAATTCACTGAAGTGCCCTGAGAAGGAAAGTAATAGATTTTTAAAATGCATGCTCATTAAAGTGAAATTATTTTACACTCAAACAAGGACATAGGTCCCAGTTCTGCAGTGCTGCGTAGGCAGGTTTCTGGACACCCGACGGAGGTTCCTGAGGAAGGTGGTTACTCAGAGATACATGCTCAGCTTTACTCCTTGCCCTTGCAGTGCTCTGTCTTGCACCGGTTCCTTTGGAGCGCGGGGGCTGCAGGGTCTAGCCGTGCAGAACCTGTGAAGGCTGGCACCTGGGATTGCAGCCCGCGGCCTCGTCTGTGCCCGCACGTTTTACTTATTTTGTCCTTTTTCCAGGGGAATAGCAGTTATTTGGAAGTGGAAGCATTAGCCGTCTCCATTAGCAGTCCTCACTGTTAAGGACTCTCTAAAAGGTGTGGTACTTGTGTTCCCTCACCTTTTTTTCCAGTTGCCAGGTTGTTTTCCTTCAAAGAGGCAAAAGTTCGGCTTAAACTGATTCTTCTTTTCTTCTTTTCTTTTTCCTTTCCTTTTTTTTTTTTTCTTTTTCCCCTTTCCTTTTTTCTTTTTTTCCTTTTTTCTTTTTTCTTCTTTCTTCTTCTCTCTTCTTTCTTCTTCTTTCTTTTTTTTAATTTTTTCTTTTTTCTTTTTTTTCTCTTTCTCTTTTTCTCTTTTTCTTCTTTCTTCTTTCTTCTTTCTTCTTTCTTCTTTCTTTCTTCTTTCTTTCTTCTTTCTTCTTTCTTCTTCCTTCTTCTTCTTTCTTCTTTCTTCTTCTTTCTTCTTTTTCTTTCCTCTTTCCTCTTTCCTCTTTCTTTTTTCCCCTTTCCTTTTTGCCTTCTTGGACCCTGGACACATAAGACAACTTCCACAAAACCCTTGGTCCCTTGCCCATTCTCTTCTTCTCCATAGCATATCCTCACCTCACTTAAATCTTACGCTCCCTCACCACAGAGCAGTTTCTGTGGCCTCCTTTCAGCATAATGTTCACTTTCAAATCCTGTGTGATTCCATATCCCTGTTACGTCAATCACCTCTTCTGTAGTTTCCACTTGCTGCCGTCTCTTTTGCTGCGATCTCACGTAATGCCCTTTTATAGGTGAATACTCTTCATCCAAGCTACAGGTAAAAAGCTTTTGATGCAAGGGTTGGTATCACTAGATGTTCTTTTTATTTGTTCTGTTATTATCAATGTCAATTTTCTGTTGTACGGTTTAATCTTCATCTGTATGAACAGGCGTTCTTGCTTTTCCATTTGTACCTGTCCTATTAATAATTCCAGCTCCTGCTCTGGCTGTACTCGTCTTGTGCCTAGGTGTTGTCGTAGATGTTGTAGAATACCAGGGGCAGCAAATTCCCTCTTCTCCCTTTGTTCTGAAAACTGACTGTCAACGGGAAATACGTTGCAATTCATTTTTAACTTTATTAGGGCTGTGGCACAGATTTCCCATTAAGTGTGGAGAAACTGAAATTAAGGATTCCACCTATCTTGAACCAGATTTGTATTTTGTTCTATTAATCCCTATCCCCTCCCCGCTGTTTGCAAAGGATCTTTTCCTCACTTCCCCAAAAAGCATTCCACTTCTCAAAACAAACTCATTTTACAAGGTCAAATGATCTTCCAGATATTGTCACATTATCAAATTTAATCACATTTGTGCATGATCTTTAG
Source organism: Podiceps cristatus (assembly GCA_000699545.1). NCBI lineage: Eukaryota > Metazoa > Chordata > Aves > Podicipediformes > Podicipedidae > Podiceps > Podiceps cristatus. Next base: position 16,343 of record KL273044.1, read on the forward strand.
AGGAGAAAGGAAGTAGTATTCTTATTTCGCTATTTGTTGATCCTGCTTCAGTTAATCATGTTTTCTAAACTTAGGAACACGTGTTCAGAAGTTGTGTTTCATTCTGTTGCTCAGGAGGTTAGGGTGTATTTCATATGGTATGTACTCATCCTCATGAGGAGAAGAAAATCCTGGAGGGTCCTGGAACAACAGATTGGATTCTTGCTGAAATGACTCAATCATTTCCTTTTTTCCTTGGCAGAAAGTTTTCCTCTCAGTCGTAAGCTAAATGGATTTGAGAAAAAAAAAAATGGAGATCAAGGAACCAAGTGCAAAATCTTGATAAATTAAGTCAAGGAGATGGAAGTAACTGACTGAGTTTGGATCTGCTGAATCCTTCATTGGAATTGTATAATAATTAAAAAAAAAAAAATGGTTTGAAAGGACTTCTGGAGGTCTTCCACTTTGATCTTCTGCTCACAGCACAGCTAGTTTCAAAGTTAAATCAGATTGCTCCAGGTAGCAGATAGTACTAAACATAATACTGCAAACAGGAAAAAAAAATTACAGAGCCTCATTTTGAGTCAGAGCTTTCCTTTTATACGTTCTTATCCTAACACTAATGCTTTTAGTGCAGCGAAGGCTTGTAGTTGTTATGTTGGTGTTCATCCTGCTACTTAGGCATCTGATGTTTTACATGCAAATTGTCACATCAGGAACTTTTGTATTTATATGCATATGCGCACATATACATGCCTTTATATGAAAAAAACAGATTTTCATTTGCATACAGTCACAGCTTCTTAGCTAACATAAAATGACAGATTACAGTCTTGAGGTTTGCATGTTCAGTGACAACATTGAGCAATGACTGTAGCGACTTATTATGCACCTAATTGCTAGATAGTCAAAAAGTATTAATATTGGGGTATGACTTTTTTTTTTATATCTATGTGAAAGTAAATACTTAAAATGAATTTAAAGCAAAAATTGATGTAAGAATATCTACTATCCTGTCCACTGCTGACCTGCTGTTGTGGTTTAACCCTAAACGGTAACCGGA